>JAAAKO020019129.1:0-15471 GCA_010015015.2 Bolitophila cinerea | reverse complement strand
ACATATACGTTATTTTAATTCAGATGGTTGACCTGGTAATTCCATCAAAGAGCAAAAATTCCGAATGGTGGAGACGCCTGATTCAGCCCAGCAAGCCGACCTACTGGCTGGCAGTAACGCGAGACAATGGCAATCTTGAAATCTACTACATGCCCGACATGAAATTAGTTTACATAATCACGAACGTTGGAAACGGAAATAAGGTACTGTAAGATAAGTTTTTTTTTGTAATTTGAGTAACATTTTTGATTCCAGGTTCTTAGCGATTCCATGGAATTTGTGCCGCTATCACTAGGTCAACAAAATCACGATTTAATTCATGGAGATAATCCCGGCCAGAGTTACAACTCATATAGCAATGCAATATTGCCTAAAGAAATTCTGTTAGTTGGACTGGGAAACCATGGTTCACGACCGGTTCTGTTTATCCGAACTGATGTTGAGATTCTTGTTTATAGGGTAAGTTTTACAAGTATATTGTAATGGACTCGTATTTTATTGGTGTTATTTTGTTTAGGTGTTTAAGTATCCCAGAGGTCACCTTAAGATTCGCTTTAAGAAAATGAATCACAGTATGATGATGTCAAAACCTAAACAACCATCGGATTCGATAAAAGATGAGGAACATAATACTGAAGACAATTTACGAAAGTTCAGATATTTTGGTGTGTATAATTAACGCAAAATTATGTTAATTTTAAAATAATTCTAAGAACTAAAAAAAACAATCATTTGCAGAAAACGTGGCAGGACACAATGGCGTCATCATTTGCGGTTTAAAGCCATACTTTGTGATACTGACGGCACGCGGAGAATTGCGAACGCATCAGTTTTTTGGTGACACTGTCATGAAGAGCTTGGCTCCATTCAATAACGTCAATTGTCCCAATGGAGTTATTTACTTTGACCTGAATCATGAACTCCAAATCGCGATTTTCCCCACATATCTAACGTATGATTCCTATTGGCCTGTTCGAAAGGTTCCACTTAGGTGTACACCCACTTACATAGCATACCACAAAGAGTGCAAAGTGTATTGTGTTGTAACTGATACCGAAGAAGTCAGCAACAAATTCTATCGTTTCAATGGTGAGGACAAGGAGTTGGCCGAAGAGAACAAGGGCGAAAGGTTAGGTTATTTCTTGATTGACTTTAATGATTGTTATTTTGACAGAATTATTGTTTTTCCAGGTTTCTATGTCCGAGCATAAGCAAATTTCAAGTAGTACTCGTGGCACCCACTTCTTGGGAGGTCATACCAAATACAGCGATCGAATTAGAAGATTGGGAGCATGTTATTTCGTTTAAGAACGTTCAGCTGGCTTACGAGGGTACAAGGTAACTTGACATTAAAATTGTTGACCTCTTTGTAAAATTGAAATTTAAGTTAGTCGCTTTAGTTTACTGTTAGTGTGGATAAATTTATTATTTATATTATAACTACGTGATTATCTACAACAATATTTATTTAAACTTATAACTTTATTCAAGGAGGTGTACTACATTTTTGTGTATGCCAGAATCGTTAAATTTGATCGCATTCACGCTCAATGTAAACTTCAGGCAATAACAATTATCCTTTTCTAAAGGGAATTGTAGAAAGTACTTTGGTACTAACCACATACACCGCAAATATAATTTATAAAATATTAATAATAATAAAATTAAAAAAAAAAACTGTTTTAAAGAAGAGTAAATCTATAACCCTTTTTCAGATCGGGATTCAAAGAATACCTTTGCGTCGGTACAAACTACAATTACAGTGAGGACATTACGTCAAGAGGCCGGGTTTGTGATGATCTTCATACACTTTTAAAACAAATAAAAATCATGTGTGCGAATTCCTTTGAATTTTAGATATTAATCTACGAAATTATCGAAGTTGTTCCTGAACCTGGAATGCCACTGACTAGATATAAACTGAAGGAAGTTTATGTAAAAGAACAGAAAGGACCGGTTTCAGCCATTACCCACGTACTGGGTTTCTTGGTAACAGCAGTTGGACAAAAGGTTATTTGTGTTTTGTGAAAAATCAAATTCAATTTATTCAATGGTTTTGCCACATTTTAGATATACCTATGGCAACTGAAAGACAACGACCTCATTGGTGTGGCCTTCATTGATACTAATATTTATGTCCATCAAATGGTATCTATAAAATCACTGATTTTGGTAGCTGACGTGTACAAGTCCGTTAGTTTACTTCGCTTTCAAGTAAGTTTTAAAAAACATGAATTTAAAACAGTTTAACTATAATGTTAAATTACCAGGAAGAGTATCGAACATTATCGTTGGTCTCCAGAGATTATCACATGCTTAACGTGTTGAACATTGAGTACATGGTGGACAACACAACTTTAGGTTTTCTTGCCTCGGATTGTTCTGAGAATATTATATTATTCATGTACCAGCCGGAGTCACGTGATTCAGTCGGAGGTAAATCTTTAAAGTTTTAAATATTATATAAAAAATTGTATAATTTCGTTTTTAGGACAACGACTACTCAGAAAGTCGGACTATCACGTAGGTCAACAGGTGAACGCAATGTTCCGGGTACAATGCAACGACGTTTCGAAACAATGGAATTCGCCGTATGATAACAAGCACACAACATTCTATGGTATATCGTAGGAAATGTTATACAATATCTAGATTTTATATTTTTGTATTTTCTAGCCACACTTGATGGAGGTTTGGGATACTGTTTGCCCTTGCCTGAGAAAACCTACAGACGTTTGTTTATGTTACAAAACGTATTGCTTACACATCTTGAACACTTGTGTGGTCTGAATCCTAAAACATACCGGTATGTCAAATATCATATTTATACTTTATTATATGTGTAATTAATTTGTTTTATAGGACAATTAAATCACAAAAGAGACTTAGTTCTAATCCGTCTAGATGTATTGTGGATGGAGATCTGGTATGGTCATTTATGCATCTACCTTTCAATGAGAAACAGGAGGTGGCCAAAAAAATCGGTACAAAGATCGAGGAGATATTTTCGGATTTAGTAGAAATTGATAATATCACAACCGTGTTTTAGATTATAAAATATTATTACATTTATAGGCTTAAATAACTTTATTGTTAAAAGCTAATAAACAAATAAATTTAAAAAAACATTTATAAAAGATATTTTTGTTTGTTTTTATAAATCAAATATCAAATATATTTAAAATTAAAAAAACAATTACAATCCACAAGTTATGTACTTTTTAAGATACATGGGTAAATTGGATTTTCCGTAAACCTCTGATAAGTTTTTGAGAATATTGCTATTTAATGCACATTTTATTAAACCTTCCAACATCTTTTATTATCTACCGTTTTGATTCTGCTATATAGGACAACATGTTAATCAAGGAAAACCTTTGGTGGGAATGAGATCAGACTTTAATATATTCATGAGAGGTAAGATTCCACGAATTCAAGCACTGTAGTATGAACTAATCAATCATTTATGGATGGATAATGATGGGCGACATTTGAAGACAGTGCTTGAGCGCATAAATTTGATTTTTATTTCCGAAACTGCAATTGACAGACGAATACCTGTTCTCTCACACGGGGTTGAACAGGTCTTAAAAAATTACCACGTTGAACATATTCCAAATCCACTTCAAAAACGACCGCATCCGTGTATTTGGAGTTGTTCCTGGACATCGAAGACATTGGCTCCATTTTATTTAAAAAAAAAAATTGCTTCTTACTAACATCTTCCGATATAATGTATCTCGGTTTCAATAGCGTCAATCACCTAAATCCAACCCTCCCAAGACAATATTAGGATTTGTTTATTAATTGTCAAGTAAAATTTTTATTTTGTTTATGAAAGATTTACATTTACATTATTATAAACTTCATTCATCACATTATATTGAAATTAAAATTTACTTTTGCTTATGGAGGATTTCTACCTGTGCAGCAGCACAATTTTTCATGCCTTCCTGAACGACAGCCAAATTGCTCTTCCACGAAGAAAGCAATGCGTGCAACTGTTGCCATTGAGGTTTGCCAAAAGTTCGGTGCATTGTGCTGGAAATGTGAACCTTACGTGCGCGCTGATCCATACGAGCACGAACCAGCTTGGTCTTGAGAACTGTAAGGAATTTTATAAATATTTATATACCGCCAATTAATGAATAATTATACCAATTACCTTCAATGATGAAAGGTTCTACTTCATCCTCCTTGATTTGGAGCTCTTTCTGAAGCTGTTCAAAGGTAAGCTCGGGATTGCTCTCGGCCAACTGCATGAATGACAACAAACGCATCTTCTTCATGTTTTGCTCATGGTTGAGGCCTTGCGAAGTTACAAATTCCTTGTGGCTTTTGTAAAACTGCATGTAGCTAGCCAATTTCTCGGATACGAAAATGGAAAGGAGATCATGAATAACTTCACCCTCCAGAAAACGAACTGGTTTCAGGGAAAGAAGAGGATCCAACAAGAACGTGTTTGGATCAGCCAGAGCACTTACGATGCACTTCATAGCATCTTCACGTGCAACTGATGCATTTTCAGATGTGTACGTTCCCAACAATTCAATCATAACTTTCGATGCTAGTTCACTGTTCGTATCCTTGAGTACATCATGAAGCAAACGATAAAGCTTTTGCATCTGTTCGCTTGATGGTGGACAGTTTGCAAATTGTCCCTTCAATTGGTCGACGGTACTGAACACCTCGCTAACCTGGTCGCATTGCTTGGCCACTTGCACTAAATGGTAGTAGACATGGTATCTCAACGGTGAAGTATGTTCCAGATTGTTAAAGAGTCTCCAAAGTCTAGAAGATAATAATTAACATTATTATTTGGTATTTATTATAGAAAAAATATTAACATACGATTGCAGACAAACTTTAGCCAGTGGAATTTCGGGTGCCTTTGTAAGTTTCTCGCAAAATGCCAAAATGATGTTCTCGCCACGGTCCAATGGAATCTATTTTGAACAAAAGCAATAAGAATAAATTATTAAAATAATAAAATATTAAACAATCAAAACTTACCGAAACCATAATCGAAACAATACTGTTTAGAATCGCATCGATTTCAGACGGTTCACCGTCCTTAAAACATACGTCACAGACGCCAATGATTTTATGCAAATCATCCTCAATGCCTTTTGATGACTTTTCTTCGGCAATTTCGGCACCTAATCCTTTGAAGAATTTGCGGAGCTCTTGAGCCTGGTTGTAAAATATATATATATATCATTAGTACTACATAACCTCACTTGGCTGCATCAACACAAAAAATAAGTAACTTTTTCGTTTGTATTTTCGTGCAAATTTGTTTGGAATGGCTCGTACCTGGTCCTCCAAGGAGAGATCTATAAAAACCGCTGGTCCTTGCATGGTTTTATACAGTTTTATTGGCAATTTTAGAATAAATTGTCAAAACACGTCGCAAGTGTGTGACACAAGGAAATAAAAGAATGTGAAGTTAGCAACGCTTGAAAGTAAACGATTGCATCGGGTAACACCGTTTATCGATTTTTAACACTAACACAGGGTGGATTTCTAAATGCTTGCTTTTTACAGATTTTGTTTCATAATTTGACGACATAAATATAAAATAATAGAAAATGTATGTAAAAATAATTGTATATGGTTTACTTGTCGCTAAACAGTATAGACTTTAATATATAGACACGAAATGGACCAGTTTTTCTATATACGGACTTGTAATGAACACCTCTTTATTTCGAGACAGTATTTTAGTTATTTTCGTCGTCAACAGAAGGGTAATTAACGCGCACATAATTTATTTTACCATAAAAGATTGTAAAACAATAAAAAAAACATTAAAAAAAACTTAAAATATTGTCTAACTAATACACTTTAACGAATATCAGCGATTTCATCGTCTTCAAACTATTAAAATACATGTTATTACAATATCTTAAAAACTAGTTTAAAAAATCGGCACGTCAAAGTCGACTGCCTATTTTCATAAAGATGTTCATTACCAAAACTTTACCTAACTTCTTCTCAAAAGTATTATTGCTCTTAGGTTATGGCAGCAAAAAATAAGAAAAAGAATTACAAATTATATGGGTGCATAATTTCTGACACCAATGGTGACCAATATTGTAAATAAGGAAACCATTTTAATTAATTTAATTCGAGTATTATAATTTAGACCTTGTATTTTCTGAGTAAATCGCATGTAAGCAAGTGTCTCAACTTACAACGGTCTCCCCTATATTTAATTGTACCGGAGCTATTTCCGGGTTCACAATATGCGGTTTTATACCGTTTATTTCGGTAGCCTACGTATATTATATACGTACACGTACCAAATCATTATAAAATGACAATGACAAATACACATAAAATGTAATCTACATTACATACATAACATATACTACATTTGTTTATATAACTATTATCTATTATATAATAAATGTTTATAATATATTATTAATTTTAACATTCACGAAAAAATTGGTTTCACGTGAAGCAAACCTTGGTTTCTAGGGCGTAAATTTCCGTATTCACTACGAGCATGTGATACTTTAACATCTGAGTTCTGTAGAAACTTTGTTGTGGGTTTAACTGAATCAGGGATAACATCTGTACCAATGTTCTTTTTAGCTCCTTTTCTGTGCCTGTAATACCAGTACTCAAAGACAAGCGTGATACATGCCAAACCAATTCCAACAAAAATAACAATGAACACGCCGCCAATGTTTTGAATGGAGATACCATCGGACTGATCCTCGGGCTTCTCGCACTTTGATTGATATTCGTCATTGCGCCACCAGTCTTCCTTGAGCTTCTCCAGTTGTCGCTTGTTCAGTAACATTAAAATACTGTAACATAAAGAATATATGATGATTGATGAGTAAAATAATTTGAATTTCAAATAGTGCTCACGCATTATTAAATAGATCCTTCAAGGGTGACCCCTGCTGAACAGCCAAAGCATACGGTTTTCTGGAAAACTCCTCGCCAACTATCTGCAAGTCGCAGTTTGTCATAACTAAATACTTAATGTCGGTTGCATCACCAATGAAAGCAAATCCTGTAAAAATCAATTAAAATTACAAAAATAATTAAAAATAAAATGTTATTCCACTAAATTAACCTGCAGCCGGCGTTGAGTTTCTAACTCGCTCTACTGCTTCCTCGAGCGTATTCGGTAAACCAGTCTCTTGCATCGAACGCCACATTTTCGTATACTTGTCGCTAACCGGATAATCCCAAACAGCTAGGCTAGCACGTTCGACAGGCGTCATGGAGTCGTTTAGGGCCATGTTCTTCCAAATATCATAGAATCGCTGTTCAATGTGCGACATTCGTTGGAAATACGTACTCGCACCAGAGTTATTCATGGGAGCATAGGAAACTTTGTACTGCTTGGACAATCCATCCAGTGAGTCAACAGGAGTATCTAATCGGGATACTGTTAAAAAGGCAGCTAAATTCGCAGTGTACGAAGCAATTATAATAAATCTGAAGAAAAAAAAATACAATCCGTGAAAACAAAATATTTCAATATTAAGTCATTATGTTACTGACCCAAAGAGCCACCAGGTGGCAGCTACTAGTCTTCCAGATGCATTTTTGGGGGCTTCACCACCACCTTGGGGAGTGAGAGAGGTCATACAAAACCACAAACACTCTTTCATATTAAATTCTCGTTTTTCATTGTCGTACTTATACTCTTCGCGACAGTTTTGATAGCTATATGGACTCCAGCGGTCAAAGATCCAGATCAGTAAGCTCGTGAAAAAGTACGCAGCCAGAATACACAACCACACGTTCGTCTCGAGCACGGTCAAGAACTTGAACAATGAACTGGGTGAATTAGGAAGCTGCATCATAATGGTGGTTCCCACCAAATCGTAATATGGTACAGTGAAGTCTATAACAGTCTCACGTTCAGCCATTACAGACATCGAACCCACACCGATATCAGCCTGTTTGTCAATTAATTTGCGTACGACCCCGTTCCACTCTCCATTATCATCCATTGTACCAAAGAGTCCATCCTCAGATACCGTAATCTCATAGTCGAATTTAACAATTTCTGCGATCTCATTCAATAGATCAATACTATATCCAACGTAACCTTTGGGAGACGATGGATCTTTCATAACAAATGGAGATTGCTAGAAAAACATAAAGAAACACTGTATTAGTCCATAGTCAGTAGGAGATTTTGTCAATGCAAAAGGTCATTTAATTTTTGTGTCATTTAATTTTTTTCATTAGGACTAGGACTAATTTTTAGACCCTGGGTGGGTTCAGCTTGAACATCTTGGATTAAAGGTACGCGCAAAAAGTTTTTTTTAAATATCCTTATCGGTTATTTTAACAACCAAATATATCTCAGAAATTTGTACAAAAAAATCCCTAAATTTAATAAACATGTTTTAAAGTATTTTCTCTATGGTATAGCAATAATAAAAAAAACACCTTATTCTTTTTCTTTTATGGCTTACAACCCAATAGGGTATGGTCCTCCAACACCAACGATCATCAAATCTACTTCTTCTAATATAAGTTACCCTAGAGGATCATCAAATCTACTTCTACTAATATAAGTTACATTGGATTCCTTCCATCTCGTCTTGGGTTACCAACTTTTTTCAACCAACTAATTTCTGTTTAATAGCCTTATAAGCACACAATGAAACCTCCATTTGCAGTAACATACATGACCCAGCCACCGCAGTCGGTTGATATTGATGAAGTGAGCAATATCACTCTCATAATAGAGATGTACCAACTCGTAATTGAACCGACCTATCAACCAAAAGGTACATAAAATTGTCTACCATACATCCAAAATCCACAACGTTTATTTTCGAGTTTTAATTGGCTAAGGTTGTCCTTCGACGTGGAACGAAGCAAAACCATGTATTGCGTTTTTGTCTCATAAACTCTCGTTTCAATATCTTTACACTTCGGCATAAATACTCTAGAGAAGAAGTTAGGTTATGTTTTTATAATGAACATCTTTATGAAAATATGCAGTCAACTTTGGCGTGTTTGGAGATATTGTAATAATACGTATTTTAAACGTTTAAAGAAGATACAAATGCGGATATTTGTTAAAATCTTGATACATTTTAACAAATATCCGCAGAGACGTTGTTATCATGTTCTTTACTATTTTACCAGCTATTTTATGATAAAGTTATTAAACTGATATTTTAATTTAAAAAAAAAACTGCCTCGGATTGAAGAGATGTTCATTACAAGTCTCTGTATAGAAAAACTCTTCCATATAAAAGTCTTTAGGCCAATAACTGACTTGACTTTGTGGAGATCTTATTGCTGTGATCCGCATCTCAGCTCTGTACAGAGGCGATCGAGACCAGATATTTCAAGAGCAAAGTTGAAGATCAAAGTTGCAAAGGGTTGCCTTGATGCAGCCATTTTCCGTTGTTTTAAAGGGTTCACAGAGTACGCTTCTGTCTCTCACTTTAGATCTTACAAAAGATTGCGTCAGTTTTGTCAGGGAGATAAAAGTTTTATAAAAGATTCTTAGGCCCCCATGTCCAAAAAAATGCGCTAAAGGTTTACCTCAGTGTTCTTTTGAACCACTTATAATCAAGACTATCGGTACGATCATGATTTCGAATTTTAAAACTTATTAGTTATTTTTTTTAAGCAAAGCAAAACAATGGCAAATAATATAAATCCTCACTCACTTGGATAACTTTAAAAAAAATGATTGTTGTTTTTATAAAATTATATTATATCGATTAAAAATCGATTGATCGAGGTTAACTAAAAATTGAAGCTATGCAAAATATTTATTTTCTTTAAATAAAAAGGTACATTTGTACTTTGTGACTGAAGGTTAAAAGTGATGTATGAGATCAAATTTTTGGCAATTTGTAATCATGATCGTACCGACAAAAATATAAATTTGCCCAAAGATAATCTAATCGAAGCTGTAATTAAGGAAAAGATAAAATGTATTCAAAAGTTTAAGATTTTTTTGTAGTATAGAAATAAGGAATACTTTTTAAAAACATATCTTTAATTCAAGTGGCGTATTCAGCTACACCCCCCAAATTCAAAAAAGGTAATTTTCAACTATGCCACCTTTTGTAAGGACCTATTTCTCCCGACTGAATGGAATATATGATAAAATATGCAATATATATAGAAATATTTTGTAACCTTTACCTCAATGGTATACACTCTGTAGACAATATCAGCCGTAAGAGTTTTAATCTGAGTGGTGGCATTGACTTTTAATGGTGCATTTAGTCCTGCTGACCAAGTTCCCAGTGGATGAGTATTTACCATTACTCCTTTTTGAATAGTCACTGCATTTATGTCCATTTCGAAATCCAGAAAGCTGTTTCCATTGAACGAAGCATTCGACGGAATTATTAACGATAAACTATCAATCATAGGATTTGTCGTTTCCGAAGTGCTTTTTACGAAATACGACTTCAAGTCTACAGTTCGACTTGGAGAGTTGGAACCATTAAATTCGTCACAACCAATGTACTGCATGTTGGCTGGCCAGTCATTTGAGTTTAACATATCCCTAGGATAAAAGATAAATAATTATATTCAATTATTAAACATATATTTTAAATAATAATTACCTAACTGTTAAAAAGGATCTCATAGCCAGATTGAAATAAAATGAAGTCATTATGTTTGGTTCTGCCGTCATGTTGTACAATGTTTGTATTTGTGAAAATAAATGATTGGAGTTAGTGTTTGTAATTGGAGTTAAAAACATGACTGTAACATTGTCACAGTTACAGCTCAATTCACCGCTAAACGGTGTTATAGCGTGCCAGGCAAAGTTTCGCTCGAAATACTCCTTTTTAGCAGACTCTGAATTAAAGAAAAATACTATATTTCATGATATTCTGTAGCGATGTTGTTATAAGAAATTTTACCTAAAACGGATTTAATTGATTCTAGGCTGCCCAAAATAAAGAAATTGCTAATGTCCAAATTTCGAAGCTTTTCGATCTGTTCCTCTAACTCTGGTTCTTTTAAAATGGCGGTTATAACATGTCTAGTTGGTACGTTTTGCAGTAGAGCCTTGTATTTATGATCCATTACTGAGATAATGTTATTGTTAGGAAGTAATAACAATTAAGGAAGTAATAATAATTTAATTTAAATTTTTATTTTAATATTTAAATGATTTTAAAATATGTGTTCAACTTACAAAACGAACTGTCGTACAGAATGGCCGCATTAGTTATGTTCATGTACTCAACAATTGGCCGAACTACTTCAGTCATTACGTCAATAGGTGGCATGACCTTTATAAATAAATGAACTAAAAAATCAAATGTTTGAATTATTATTTCAAACCTGTAATAAATATTGCATCTTCTGTTGGTCGATGTTTCGCCAGTGTTTCAAATCCCCTTCTTGTCCGTACGATGAGCTGACAGTTGGAAGAGCTAGTGCAGAAGTCAGAGATTTTACTGTTTCCGATAAAATGCCATTTGTTGTTGTGTCGAACACAATGTGGAACGAGCGCTTTTCGGCTATTGTCTCCGAAATATACGCACACACTAAAATGTTTTTCCAATTGTAAGGTTTTGTATATTATAATTGTGAAAGATATTTAATATTGAAAATTATGGTTTACTTCTTTCTAAGAAATTGCTGGAGTCTGATCGATTTCCCACGATCACAGTCAGGTCTACAGATACACCGAGATCTGGGTTCGCATTTAGGTAATTGCTGGCTGCTCGGACGGCTTGGTTGGCTGGCAAATTTGTGTCTTCATTCAGAAACACTAAAAATTAAATGCATCATACACAAAACTAAACTAATAAAAATATATTTAGCTATAACCTCTAAAACGAATTGATAAATTTCATATAGCGGACACTTAACGAGAGTTATTTGCAATATAAAAACGGTTCTTTTATGATTTTCCATGTGATTAAGGTATTTGCTACATATAATTGTCCACAAGGTAGTTATGGCGTGTAATAGACAGGAGACGACATCAAATTTATCAAAAAAAATCATGTCTTAATTTGGTTTCACCGCCATTTGGGTCCTTTGGGCCATCATTTAAGGATAAATGTTGCCTAGGGTGCTCAATTTTTAATCTTAATTATGACAAAATACATCGACAAAAACCCGAAAAGTTATGATACCTCTTACAGAGCTTTACAGAGGCGTCCGAGACCATTACTGGTTGGGTATGCCATTTTTTGACCACAAGATAATGGATGACTTACATTAACCATCTTTCAAACCAATTAATTCATCGTGAATTAGTAAAGAAAGTTTCAGTATCAGCTATAAAAATAGGGTATTTCGAATTTTTGGATAAAATTGAATCCACGTTACACCCCACTAGACGGATGGGTCTGTACACCGAACGCGCACAGGGTCTTTTTTGATAAGTATTCATTAAAACCACGCAGGATCAATATGAAAATATTTTTAATTTCTTAGGTTATTACTATTATTAAATTAAACCATTAAAGTATATGAAAACCTTTTTTTGTTTTTGTATTTTGCTAAAATATTTTTTTATTTTGTATTTAAGAAAAAAAAAAAATTCAATTTTACAAAAAGAATTGATGTTTTGAAAAATATTTTTTTACATAATATAGTTTATTTTAATATTATGAAGAAAAATATAATATAATATTTTTACAATTATAAATATTATTTTAAAATAAAACAGAAAAATTATATTTATAATTTAAGATATTATTTTGAAACAGCGATGCACAGAAATGCTCAAAAATTAACAAAACACAATATTTAAGGCATAAAACTAGAAATTATATAGACCTAAATCTGAAGTTCTTATATAATCAAGTTATTGGTATTATTGTTGAACAAATTATGACTAAAATACTTGAACTTGACCTTGTTGATTGTGAATTAAAAAGATCCTTGGTCAAAAGATAGAAAATATTGGTCGTTGTCATTGTTGTTGTGAAGGTTTTAGGTCCGCGAACATGGTAAAAAATATTTGGTTTATTACTTTATATCGTTATGATGACAATTTTCAATAAGTTGGCTTCCTAAACTAGCTAAGCTAGCGGATATGGAGTAGTGAGATACCATGAGCAGTTCATTAGAGACAATTACACCCATTTAGGGTTTGGTGTGGTGTATCATACAGAGGTTATATAGGATTATTGGCCCATAAAATTGGTTTCGATAACCGAATAATTAACACCTTTCATTTCATCTCAACTTATTACAAGCCAAAACAAACATTGATAATTCTATGGTAAATTTAAACTACTTACAAATTGAAATGTTCTGTGAATTTTGTGAAGTCACTGTATTTATCGAAAATAGCAAAATTGAATACAAAAACATTAAAAACATTTTTCCGATTATTATTATATCAAAACTATGTTTTGAAATAATGCAAAGAAGCTACAATCGTCGACACCAATATGTAATGTTCTAGTTAAGAAACTCAGGGTATTTGAATTTTATTCCGGAGCTAGACAATAAGTTGATTTGAAAACAGGAGCGAATTAAGGGGGTGTTTTAGAGATTTTCAGAAATTAAAAAAAAAATTAAAAATATAGACTAAAAATAATCTTAAATTTTATACTACATTGCATTTTTTTTAAATTATTTAATTAAAACAATGGTTTATAATTTCCATAATACTCCTAATACACTACTGTGACCACAATACGTAGCTACCCCAAAAATACTGTTTAGGTGATCATGATAATCGGTTTTCGTGTTGACAAATCGCGTCAAATGTATGCATATTTTATATTGAATATATAATCAATACAATTAATATATCACTATATATGTACTAAGTACGAATACACACAATGCGCATGCATTAAATATTCATGATATCACAATATAGCATATATTTATCGTCGGAAAAGTGAAAACAAAAGTTATTATGTATATGCTACAGTACTACATAATATATATGTTGTGGTTTCGATTAAAGTATGTGTATTTGCATTTACACCCTTTATTTGATAGACATAAATAATGATGGTATGCTATACACAATATGTAACAATGTAATATACATATACATACAACATTAAACGATAGGATTTAGTATAATTACACATCGATCTAAATAATATATAATCAACCAATGTTAGATATAATTAATAAATCCACTCTAGAAGTATAGTTCAGATTCATTTCAATTGAACTCTTTTTTAATTGGCAGTGAACGTCAATTTTTATTTTTATTATTTTCAATTCTTGTTTTAATTATGATTGTAATTTATGTTTTATATGGAACATATTTTTCGTACGATGGATATAATCAAGTTTACTATCTTTATTATTACTAACTAAAAACTATCACGGTTGTAAACGATAAATGATAATTAGTTAATAATTTGAAGATTTACATAAAAAAAACTGAAGTTTAACTCATGTTACCAATTACAGCGTCACATGTGTATTCCTAATTCCTCAAATTGTAAGACTCATGGTTTTATTACGTTTTTTTTTAAAGTCGACCGGTTTATTATTAAAAAAGGATTAAAATTGGCGGCATGTATGATAGCAGGATGTATATGTTACAAACAATGTTTGAAAGTCCTCGGAATGAATGTGTCCTATATGAAAATCAAAAATTGAATGTCCGCTTATTTCTAAAAAAATAACTTACAATGAGTGAACGCAGGTTTAGAGTCCGCAGGATAAAATTGTAATTACCCATGATCTTAATTATATTTTTAAAGGGTAAATAAAATTCTTGATTTTGTTTTATTTGCTTGTATTTTGCAATAAATGCAAAAACAAAGTTTGTTGTATGAAAATCCAGAAATTGTATGTCCGTTGAGTTGAATTCTCAAAAATGAAATACAAAATGAAAGCAGGATGTGATTTTGCGGGTTAAAATTATCATCACTACAGACTTCGCCGACAATATTTTAAGTGTGTCTTAAGTTAAAACGCCCTTAAATATATGGCTCAGAAGTCGGACCTAAAAAAAACTCTACACAAAAACAAGGTTTTTCTAAGCTTTAAACCAAAAAAATCCCCTTTTCTCCTTCGAAGAGTGGGGGTACAAACGATTCGATCTAAAACCAAATTCGTACTCAGGCCACTTGGATATACATATTGGATGTACTAAAGATCAGATTAGGGGTACTTAAGGCTTCTTAAAATTTATGTAATTGACTAAACATTAACAAAAGTCAAACTAATCTCTACTCATTATTTGTTGATGATAATTTAGATTGAGATTTAGGAAGGTTAGATTATGCCTACATCGCCTGAAACACATAAGCCTTTATTAGATAAAGTACTCTTTTAATTTCATATTTTGACAATTGGTTGATGTCGAATGAAACAGGTCTTTTGCCATGAAAGAAGTTGTTTTAAATGTAATTAAGTATTAGTTTTATTTTCTTCTCGTTTTTTTGTATAACTAGAATGTTTGAGTGCTCACATCAAAGACCAGGGATATCTTATTGGCTAGCACAGTTTGCTACTTCAATGTGATTGCATTTGCTGACAATGGCTAACATGGTTTGT
>JAAAKO020019118.1:0-15474 GCA_010015015.2 Bolitophila cinerea | reverse complement strand
CGACTGCCTATTTTCATAAAGATGTTCATTACAAAAACATAACCTAACTTCTTCTCTAGAGTATTATTGCTCTTAGGCATATCCGGTCAAGGAGTGCACAACAATGTAAAAATCCAAAAATAAAAATGATTTACAATTGTAGTGTTGCCGTACACAAAAAAACATTTTTTTAATCTGTCAATGTTTGACATTAGTCATTTTTTATATACAGGCCACACTGATTTAAATTAGTAAGTCCCGACCAAGGACGATATTACTCCGTGGTCCCGACGAGCTAACAGTGAGTAAATAGAATAACTAATTTAAATATTTCTAAAAGCTTGTTTACTTCTATCTTTGTTTGTACTTTTTTTTTTGTTGCAGCGCATTCAGCGCATATACATACATTAACAAATACCTGTAAAAATCTGACAATGGAATTTGACCAATATTTCAACGATCCAAAAGAAGATCAGTATATCAAGTGTATTTATGCTGCCACGGAGTTTTCAATCACAAAGAACACGGACGGTTTGATGTCCAATATTCGTTGTAGCGTTTCTGTGGACCTCCACACAAAAAATAATTTTCTGGTATTTTGAATTTATTGTAATGTCTTAAAATTTGTTATAAATAATGCAATCATTTCTTAACAGCAAATACTTGTCTGGGACATCGTTGACTGCTCAAAAATGTATATAAGCTATATTGACAGCAATGTTGTGCTTAAATGTAAAGGTGTTTTCGTCACGGTATACGAAATGCTAGACAAGTGCAAGAGTGGTGAGCTTGAGCTATGCCTGTAGGTAGTTTTTGTACCTAACAAATTAATTAATAAAACATGCTTTTTAATTTTAGATATCTTGCACCTAAAATTAAGAGTTTTATTCTCAAGTTTAATAAGAAGAATGGAAAATTATGTGATTGCGTGCCAGTACATTTACCCAGTGTAGAAATAATATTTTATCATCTAAATCGTAAGTTCAAGGAACAAGCCCAAAGTTACGAGACTCAATTCATGAAGCTTAAACAGCAACTTCAGAACCACCAAGATGATATCAAAACAGTAAATGAATATGGCCACAAACTTAAAAAAAGAACTGGTCATTTCCATTCTATATTACTTTATTATTTGTATTTAAATGTCATATTTTTTTCAGCAGTTTCGTGTCAATTATAATATGCTGGTGGACAATCGTATCGCTCAAGAATCAGAGGTGAAACGACAAAATAACATTATAATTAATCTAGAGGGTCAAGTGAGGAATTTGAAAAACCAAAAACAAGCGTAAGAAACTCTTCCCAAGGTATAAATGTTACATTTAAAATTGGTCGAATTGCAGTAAGGAAATCGGAGAATCTAAACTATTGGCCAAGTTGAATACAAACGTGATCAGTGTTACCGAGAAGCTTCTAAGCCAAGTAGAAACACTTAAGAATAATAAATTACATTTGGAACAACTTCTGTCCGAGTGTCGTCAGACCTTGGCGGATGTACAAGGAAAGCTTAAACAACGCGATAATGATATGGTGATTTATTATATCTAACTCTACTGCGGCCATATTCTAATTCAAATCTCATCTAGTGAGTTTTTATACATCTTACATATGTGACGTTACATATACATATGTATAAAAAAGTCACTACTGCCGGTTTTCCACCTAAAGGCCTTGTGGTCAATAATATTATTGGCCCAAATGGCCAATTAGCTATTTTGTGAAAATGCAGTCCTTAAACATTTTCTTTTTGGACAATATACTAACTGTTAAATGGCCAACACGCAAATTAATTGGCCACATGTTGGTTCTTTATTCCTAAATGGCTACATCATAAACATTTTTTATTCAAATGGCCAAGTAAATGGCCACTGTTTCCATTTAAATAGTCATCAAATGGCTACAAAATATCCACTTAGCCACTAGGTGGAAATCTGGCCTAAATCACGTGAGATTCGAATTACAATATGGCCACTGAACGCATTTAAACGAATAATTTGATTCTGTTTCCAGGCTTTATTACAATACAACATCAATCGTTTCAAACAATTTTACTTACAGGAAAAGGTTGGTTTCTATTGCATTTGAATAAAAAACAAACTATATTATACTTTTTATGTTTAGCACGAAAATGCTCGCAAAAATGTCTATTCTACGCAACAGTTCATCGCAGAAAAGGTTTTTTTATTATTTTAAAAGGCAAATAGAAAGATCATTTTTTAATACCTTTTTTATAGTTCAGATTGGAGTTAAAAGTTCAATCTAATGAGGAAAACATAAAAATTGCTAAATGGACAATAACATTTCTACTGACTATTCTTATTTATCTATTTTTTTTCCTGTAAAAAGGGTTTTTTGTATAACAAAATAAAACATTCAAATTTATGTTTACATGTTTACAAATTTTTACAAAATTATGATTATAATATTTGGAATATTTTTTATTTTTATTTATTTTTATTTATTTTGGATGCATGTAACGGCATGGGCTCTATATAAGTATATAAATTACATGAAACATAAAAAATAAATGGAAATAACATGTAGTATGAATATATGAATATATATTTATTTGGTATGTTGTTTTTGTTTAACATTCTTGTTAGTTCGTTTGACGAAAGCCGAGCAAAATTATATAAACAAATTAAGAAAAATCATTGAAATTGTATTGTTTAAAATTTGGGATCCCTAACTATTTTTATTTTACTGGTTTTTGTAACATGCGGCAACACTTTAAATAAATATTCAACACTAGCGAATTCACCTAAAACGTCATAATTTGAATCTTTATTTATTACCCAAATCAAAACAAATTAAATCAACCGCATTAACTGTATTTATATTAGGCAATAGGGATAGTTGATAGTAACAATTGGTATAACCAGAATGAGCATGTCCGAGTCCTATTTCATCGATCCACAAAAGAAGCAGTACATTCTGTGCATTTATCCGGTCACCGAATTCACAGTCACAACGGACGCTTACGGCGTACGATCCGAGGAACGCTTGAACGTGTGCGTGGAGCGCCACACTTCGCACAGTGTCCTGGTACGATGATCATCAACTTCCAAAATGTGTCGATCAAACTTTTATAGTTATGTGTTTCAATATATTCCGTACAGCAAATTCGAGTGTGTGACACCGTTGACCAGACGAAGATGTTCATTAGTACCATTGATAGTGTGCTTTTCGAACAGTTCAAGGTTGAGCAATCGCTGCACGTTACATTTGATGGACTCGTGGACACATTGAACAAGATGCTGGACAGTTGCAAGCGTGGTGAGTTGTAAGTATTTCAAATACCATGTAAAATAAATATATTCTCAGATACAATTTATAACGATCCTTTCAGACATCTTGCAATGTTGCACGACCAGAACTACCGAATGCTACAGTTCTACGAGAAGAGCTCATTTCGGAATCTAATTCACTTGTATGTGCCCGTGCAAGAGGCCCCCATGAATGTGATCATATACCATATCAATCGCAGTCTATCCACTACTCTAAAACAGTCTCAACTCTATCAGAATCAGTGCAAGAAACTCGAACAGGAGCTGCACTACAAGCAGGAGCAGCTTGAAAGTGTGAAGCGCGACTGTCACAGTCTTAGCACCAAACTAGCCGAACAAGAGAAACTTGCGTTTGCCAGAAATTCCGATGTAAAACCTACGTTTTCTTATCTTGATTTTTAACCAGAGTCAATTTGCAGCACATTCACAGACTTCAGCAGGACATTAAGCATATCAGTGATGCCAAGGAGGCCGAGGTTAAACAACTGAATGCAAGTGTAAAAAATCTACAGGATCGTGTGGAGCATTTGACAAAGGACAATTACGCTGCTACCGAGAAACAATCGTAAGTCAACTTTTACAGTAGCTGTTTCAAAATTGTACTTTAAAAAAATCGCAGACAGGAAATCCGAAAAACAGAATTACTGCGCGAAGAACTGCGTCTTTTAAAGATAAACGTGGCCAGTGCAGCCGAGCAACGTCAAAAGCTACAGGCTGAACTACAGGCGGCCAAGACACATGAACAGCGTTCGGAACAAGTTATTGTCGAGCACCGTCGGCAAATGCAGGACCTGCAGGACAAGCTTAAACAGAGTGACAAGCAAAAGGTAAAACTATTTACTTCTAATATAAAATACCTTGTATACTAAATTTGTCTGTCTAGAATGAACTACAGGCAGAAATCGAAGCGGAAAAGCACATTTGCCACAGTAAACGTAGTGCCCTTGAAATTGCCACCGAGGAAATCGCAAAGGCTAACTCCATCATTGTGAAACAGTCCAAGGAGCTGGCAAAGCTACGCGAGAAGGTCGACTGGCGCACGGAAGTTGCTCTACGACAAGAACGGGCACTCTTGGAATCGGAAGCGGACAATTCTGCGCTCATGAAACAGTTGGCTGCACTGGAAATCGCACAGAAAAATACGAACGATTCCAGCAGACAAAGCCAAGAGATTACAGCAAAGTTACAGGAGCTTAAGGAGACAGCGGACAGCATTGAACAGAAGTACCAGCAAAGTGAGTTTTTCGTTATCAAAGATTCTTATAAAAGCTGTGATTGAAATACGTGTATCCTTTACAGAGATCACTGACCTCGCGATACGTCTGGAAGAGGTAAACGAAGAACGACATCCACATCGAAACTCCAATCGAAAGTATTTGCAGATAAACAACAAAATATAGAATCGGAATTATTTGTTTATTTATTTAAAAAAAACCGTGATCGATTTACTTATATATTAAAATTTTTATATTTTCTACTCTGTGTCCTAATCGTCTATTTCCTGCTGCGTTACAGCCGCTGTGAGTAGGGCAGAGCCAACATTAACGGCCTGTAGGATATTGTCTTGGTTCTTCTTTAAACGTTCGCGGATAAGCTCTGCAATGCATCGCTGTGTGCGACGCTCCAGAGTCTCTAGTTTCTTGGACACGTCACGTTTGAGATCCCAGTCGGGTTTGCGCGGTGCCAAATTGACGATGTCGATTTCATCGATGACAATCGGTGTCTTTAGCAGCTCTAGCTGTGTCTGTACCTGTGATTCAACGTCTTCGACGACAGCCTCAGCAATGGTAGCACTCTCAATCAAAGTCTCGTCCTGTGGTTTGTAGCTTCGGAATATTGGCCTTAAAATTGAGGGTGAATTATAATGTTATATTATATGCTTTAATACAATGGTTTTATGTAGGTCTGCTTACTTTTTACCCTTGCCGGAGCTTTGGTCTGCACTGGCGTCTTCGGCACGCCGCTTAAGTGCCTTTAGTCGTTCTTTGCGCTTGTGTGCTTCCTCCTCCAGTGAGCCAAGGGTTTCTTGTGATTTATCTGACATTTTTGTGTCTGGAGTAACGGCCATCTAGAAAATGAGGTGCTAATGGTTGTAAGACCTTTGATGCTGAGGATGATTTTTAGGCTGATATGGCGAGAACGTTGTGTTGTTGTTAATTTTTGAGGTTTGTTATTTTTGACAGATGTCAGCGCGTGCACTACGATTTTGGTAGTGCCATTGATAGCCGAAGCCGCTGTTTTAAATCCTAAAAATGTTTCAAGAGGGCGCTGCTGTAACATGAAGGATTTTTTAGTTTAAATTGTAACCCTCCTCTACCAAAAAAAGTCCGACCAAAAAACAAATATGGTTATAATAAAAAATACAGGTAATAGGATAAAATATCGTGTTAAGTGAAATAATGCATGGTTTAAATAGATAGATATAAACAGAACGGACCTATTTTATAGGTTATTTTTATTATTATTTTTAGACATTATTGTCGAGGTTTCTCTAGGAGATTTTAATAATTTATATTTAAAAACAATATACACGATGTGAAAACTGCTAATTCGGCCACAATCAATAAAGTTTTAGGCAAGCAAAGTTTTTAGTTATAGTTTTAGTTTTTTATCTCTACTAAACAAAATCTGAATTCTTCTTTTTTCTTCAAATTAAAAGTTTTCGGGAGGATAAAGAGGGGTTTGGGACGTATACACATATGGCTACAATTTATAAAAAAATGATCGTGTATTAATGATTGAATGAATGGAGTGTAATAGTTGTTCTATTTTAATTTAGATTTCTTTTCCTTAGGTTTATTCATGTTTTATTTTAATTTTTTCTCATACAAATATATATTATTATTTATATTTATATTAATAATGAACTCTATTATTTAATTTATAAGTTAATATAAGTAATAGTCATAGAAAAGAATATAATATAGTCGTAAATATCCACTGTAACCGTAAACTTGGTATAGCCTTAGTGCCTTTTTTGTTTACAATAAACATTTTATAGATTATGTTATTATATATGTTTTTTTATTTATAGCTTGATGAAAACTGAAGTAAATACTCCAAAATCATAACAATTTTAGAACAAAAAAACAATCACTCTTATTTTTTAATAAAGGATTAAGATTATGTGAGATTTTATACCAGGTGTATTTTGCATATCACCCCAGAGGGATAGAAATAAGTGCAGAGATAATATTATTTTTGTATAACATAATAAGTATACCAGCACAATTTTTGAATTTACTCAGATTTACATTCACAATTCTAAATAATATTTATTTTTTACCTAACTTTAGAAGTTTATATTAATTTTCTCGTAGTGCGGGTAATTGAGAGATATTAGAATAAGTTAACATAATAGTATTTATCAATCAGACATAACATCAAATCCCACGCAGCTCTTCTCCATCGGTATATCGTAGTTCTCAACATCTTCCAACATCGAATTGAATTCCTCTGCAAACTTGTTCAATTCCTTGGCCTATCACAAAAAAAAAAACAAAAACGAAAGATTATTATATTATATTAGAATACGAGTAAATTACGTACAGCTTCCTTTTCATCTTGAAGCTTCCGCTTTTCTGCTGCGTTGATTTTGTGACGCTTGTGATGTGGTCCATCGTAGTCATCATCATCGTTTTCATCATCTGAATAATGGTGAGATAGTATACGTTTTCGCTTAGGCACCCGCGTGTAGCTTTTGGGTTTTTTCTGTGCAATTTAAAAAGATCGGATTATTTTGAGTTTCATCCTAGCTTATCAACACAAAAACTCACCTCAGTGCTGTTGGGCCACAGAGAATCAAACAGAACCGGCTCGTATACTCTTGACGTTTTTTCTGGCGAGCAATCATCGCCAGCCATAGCCACTACCACCGGAGCTTGCCTTGCATTTTGCAGGACCTCGTGCAAATTCTTTTGCCTGGCCTCATTCTGCGAGAATAGTTTTCGCACATCGGGTACGGTCACACGTGAGGGACCACTTATCACAGCAGTCGTAGCTGCCACCTTGGCGGCAGCACGACGCACCGGTGGCCTGGGTGGTAAAAACTTGCGCAATCCGGTAAGTTTTTCTTTGAGTGTGCTACTGTGTATCGGAACCTCGTATTGATGTTCGGAATTATTCAAAAAATCTTCTGCCTCATCACCCGAATCAAATCCAAAGCAATCGGACACATTGAAGACGCTCCGTTTTTTCGGAGATGTTTTTTGTTTCGATTTCTGGCGCACGATCGACGGGCCAACATGCTGATGTTTGGAAGATTGTTTTAGCGTTAATTCGCATGTTTCGGTTAATCTGTTAATCATTGTAATCTTTGGCGAAATGCCCAACGGTGTGTTTAGCTTCAGCTCCTGGCCGAACGTACGTTTCAAGGGTGACACATTTAAGTTACGTGCGCCAAGCGGTTTAACAGGACTTCGAAATCCTAGTTGTATTGTGTTTGACAGTGTCGTATGTTCCGCGGGCTGTACATTTTCAATGTTTGATATATTTAACGATAAATCCTTAGGACTATTTGATAAATCGATTGGTACAGGTGCAACGAGGGTGGAGTTGGTAATCGGTGTTCGGACTTTGTTTCTAATTGTTGTGTCTACGGACAATCTGCGAGCCGCAGTAAGAGGTACATCACTTGAGTAACTGGGCAGAGCATCATTTGATGTGGACAAATAGAATGTGGGAGGACATTCATCGACTTGTACGCGCCACGGTGAAGGAATTGTCGTTGGTTTTTCCAACATTTGAAATCGCAGTGGGGTCGATTGATGCATTGGCCGCTGTAGTTTCAAATTCGAGTAGGTCAAACGTTTTGCAGGAAGATCGGTATGAATGACAGGCGTCGTGGGTACATTCGGTGCAGGTGATGCAAACGGATAAGCTTCAATGTTTGAACAATTTTGTCGTTCAGATGTATTTGGACTTAGAATAGTTTGTAGGTTATGTTTGAGCTTTTGTAGATCTTTTCTTAAATTTACCGTATCAATTTTTGTGGCACCAACCATTGTTTTCTTACAGCGAACTTTTTTGACGCGACCCTCGGCTGTGCTAATGGGTTTTCTGGTGACTTTCTTCTTTAACACTATCTTTTTTTCACGTTGTAGTTTTTTAATGAGCTTTTTCATGGAGTTCTCCTTTGTGGCATCGTTTTCTGTGTCTGGCGAGCACGGCACATAATCGAAAACACTTGTATTCACTGCGGACGTCTGTAGAGCAGCCGTTTGTTGAACGGGACTGGCAACGTAGACTGGATGTCGTTCCGTGAGTTTACTGATAATCCTACGAGGGGGCGATATAAAATCAGGTATCGTATCTTTATCTGTATTTTGTACGACTTGTGCGATAGTCTCGACTGGAATAGCTGCGGGCTCAACTGGAATAGCTGCGGTCTCAACTGGAATTTTCAATATTTCTTTGCGGCCAGAGGATTTTGCAATTATCTTGCTTGGATCGATCTTTTTTATGCGAACACTGCATTTAATCGGTTTCAATGAACTTTCATTAATAGGCAGAATTTTTTCTTGATTAACAGGATTTAAATCTTCGATGGGACTAGGTTCGAATGCAATCGGTTTTGTACGCTCTTCGGCGGAATGCAAACATTGATCTTGAGAAATTGCCTGAGATGTGACCGGATTTGAGCACCTGGCAATTTTCACGTAACATTTTCTCAGTTTAAATTCTAGATCGCAATTCGGAGTTATACGATTATTTTCGATTGCGATTTTAACGGGTTCCGTGGGTGTAGCATTTTTTTCGATTGGAAGTTTGGGTGCTGGTATTTTAGGCAGTTTTTTCAGGTGCACAGAGCAAGGTTTAATATGCACTACACGGTCCGATTGAATTTTTGGCTGTGGAATCGGAGTTACAAACTTTCTCAGGCGTATCGAACAAGGCCTCGTAAGCGGCGGTGCCTCATCTTTAGCGACACGTTTTGCGTTTGTGTTATTAACAGTTATTGCTGTTCGTTTCATGGTGGACGCCTAGAATAAAAACAGTAAATATTAGTAAACATAAACGGAGTATTGAAACCAAATAAAACTACGCCGCAACATCAAAAAGCTGGATGAAAATGACTGGTCTTCAAAATCACACCGTTTTTTTACTTTTGCTTACACAAATTACTGCTTTTTAGTTTATTTTTCACATAATTTCGTGGAAACAGCGATTTTTTGTAGCTTGGAAATGCAGTAATTTTTGAAAAAGCGCGTTTTTTAGTTTTCCGTTTGCGTGTGAAAATATTTGTATTGTGAAATAATATTATTCAAACAGCAGCGATTACGTCAAATCTGTCGTGCGTATGCTTTTTGTTTGCCGCATGTTGGCAACCGTGCGGAGGGTTGCCATAGCGCAGACCACTGCGCCGATGCGGGTTGGCCGGTTGCCCTGTTTACACTTTAAATAAATGGCGTATTTCATGAATCTTAAATTCTTAAATAGCATTGGTATAAGAAAAGCTTTTAATCCTAATGTACTAAAAAATGGGCTGTAGACGAAGTCTGTTGGCAAAATATATCCATGATGCAACACCATGATATTGACGTTTCGTGAGTGATCGTCCCATGCAAATCACAAGTATACATACAGCTATATTTGCTGACTTTAGCGTAAAATTAAAGGTTAAGTAAAAACAAATTAAATAAAACCAGTTTATATAAGTGAAAATCGTGTTTTAAAAGGTTTTAAAGTGTCTAAAATGTTTAAAACGTTAGATATCGGAAATATGCGAAAATTAGCTTTAAAGTGAATTACAGCAGAATGTTTTAAAGGTTCTAAATATTCTTAAGCGTAAATTATTTTGAATTTGAATAGAGCTGATTGTTTCTTCTTCTAAAGCGTATTTTTGTCTTGTTCTTGAAAAAGCGTTAATTTTTAAGCCTATAAATAAAAAATACAATTACAATAAAAAGCCATAAGGTCTTGTTTCGATGCAAATTAGCGATTCCGAAATCACCCAAACACTTTTTGCTTGAACATACTCACTGCAAACGAAAAGTCCATCAGTTTATTATATACATGATTGTCAAAAGCTTTAAATTAGCGCCATCTATTGGAAACAATACATTATTTTAATATGCGCACACATAATAATCCACTAGATGGCGACACCGGCACCAAGAGGAATTCTCTCTGTACGATCATCGTTCTCTCTTTGTAAATTTTTCTCTGCTTGTTTCGTTCGTTCTTGTTAGTTGTTTTGTTAATTGTTGACTCTTGACTATATATTGAATTTGTTGTTGTTAGTTCTACGAAGACAACGCAAGTGATCGGTTCACGTTCACGGTTCGAAATTCGCTGCATTTTACGAGCAAACTCTGTGGCTCTCTGTGTCTGTGTATGTGTATTTACAATTTCGCGTTAAGAGAGTTTTGCTCTGCATGTTATTTTGTGTGTGCGTGTATTTGTGTCTGCACAGAAAGATAAAGGCGTCTCGACGAGCCCACAAAAGAACGCGTGCTCATTTCTCTGGACTTTTTTCTGTATGGTTCATTCTTTTTCAGTTTTCACATGCGCGATCGTGTGGACTGTGGACAAACGCACCAGTGTCAGCGAGTGTTTGAGTGTTTGTGTACGATCTTATAATTTATATGTATTTTATGATTAGTGAATGTGTAAGTTTTGTTGTGGTGGTCTCAATCTTGTGCTAATAAACGTCCTACTACGCAAATATACAGTTTATATTTAATATTTATCATTTGCATTTGCACACACACACAAAAACAATACTAAATAATCGCAAACGTAAATTGAAAGACGTGATCGCCGTGCGTGTGCGTGTGTGTGTTGAATTATATACAAAAAGTCGTTAATTATAGATATAATTGTAAATTGGAGTCAATTAATGAGGTTACGTACTCGTCGGTTTCTGTGTTGAGCTGTTTGCTCGATTTGACGGAGAAAATCGTGAAAAAAAACACACTGCCAGCAAAGATCGCGCCCTGCGGTTGTTTCTTCTTCATATACACAATTTTGTGTGTACATCTTTAAGTTTTATTGCGGTGTGTGTGTGCCTGTGCATGTGTGTTAGTGTATGTGTGTTAGTGTATGTGTGCGTTTTTTGTGCATAATATAAACACATTCATTTTGCTGCTTGCATTTTGGATAAACACGATACACACAGACAGTCAGACATCTACTATATTATACTATATAGTTTAGGAGTTCGAAGTATATATTTTTTTGGGAGAGTGCGTGCATTTGAGTAATGGAGCTTAGACATGGAATTTAATTTTGCCAAAAGGATTACGCGTTGGACCGAACACACACTCACGAAGTGGCGCATCCTGTTTGTGGTGCAGTCGTTCTGCTGCTGGAGCAGCGTGTCTGGGAATTCAACGACGATCTCGTACAGTACAGGTGAATGAATATATTATTGTGTTTTTGTTGTGTTTATAGTGTGTGAGTCATTTTGACGTGAGCGCATGCGTGCTTTTCAATGAAATGCGTAATTATACTAAAGTTGCCTCAATCTTGTGTAATTAGAGGCAGGATTTTGAGGTAAACTCCATTTTCAGTTCATTTTTAATTTGGTTAAAAAATGGAATATTTATATTTTTTATAAAGCTTTTTTTAATAATTTTTAATTTTTATTTTACACAATATTTCCAATTTTTGGCTGAAAATTAATGGAAAATAAATCGTGGCTTAAGTGCAGTGCAGCCAAAGACATATATAATTTGGTCTTCTTATTCCGTCATGAAATGTAGAGGGAAAACCCCCAAAAACCAAATATAAAAATATTATTAATATCCATTAAGAGCCAATTTCTTCAGTCCTGATTAAACTTAATCCGTGATTAAATCATTCGATTAACATACATTAGAAATCTTGAGTTCAGATCAAACTTTTTATCCAAGTTTTGCTGATTAACAGATCTTTGATTAACTTTAATCACTTGATCAGCTATAATTGGTCATTTTTTACTGATTAAGATCTTAATCAGGCGATTAATCAGCTATTATATTTCTTCACTTCCGATTAAATTCTGACGTCAGAAGTAAATAGTAATTATAAAATGAATCGACTAACAAGATTGGGAAGGTATTTGAAATGATTGGAGCGAATGATATGGACACAAATAGGATGATATCAATACTTCCACAAATAGATTTTTATAATAGACGGATTTGAGATAGAGATTTTGTTGGCGTATCTTCGGAATCCGTTTGCCGCGTATTACGAAAAGTGTCCGAGGCATTCGCACGGCAGCGACCTAACCCAGTTTCCTCATTATGCCGTAAACACATTTAAATTCCCGCGTGCCATGTGCCACGCTCATTGAAAATCGTAGTATAAATTGACGCAATTTGTCAAAATCGATGATTAGCTGCCTAATCACTGATTTGCTATTAGCTCTGATTAAATCTCTAATCAGAGGTCAAGAAATAGAATAAATGATCGATTATCTTCCTTTGATCAACTAATCGAGCTTATAGCAAATCAGTGATTATCCAAAATTTAATCAGGACTGAAGAAATCGGCCCTAAGAGAGGGAAAGGCTCAAAAATATGTAAAAAAACAGTAATTTAACAGTTAATTTAAAATATCTATGTAAAAATGTGTGGAAATCCCTAGCAGGTGATATTTTGAATAACGTTATATTTTATACCATTTAATATAGAGTGAGGATTACTTTTTTATGCCAATATTTTTGTAAAATGTCTAACGTATAAATACACCATATTACGCTTCATTCAAATAAAAACAGTTTGTTTGGTCACCCCCCAGTTTGAAAAAACTTACATCAAAAGTTTTTTATCGCCATTTATTTTTTATTTTACCGTTATATGAACCCGCCCAAATGGTTTTCGTTGAATAACTCTGCTGTTTGACGTTTGATATATCGTCATCTTTGATATATCGTTGTTAAGGTCTGGAGGATTACCAACATATTTCTATAGAGGTCAATGACCTCTGATGTATATTTCGACAATTCATATGCATTATCTCTGTTCCCACCACCCTAATAAGAAAATACATTTCGTGATGAGCCTACGTTTTTTTAAAGGTGCGACAAGATTACGATTT
This sequence comes from Bolitophila cinerea, assembly GCA_010015015.2. Classification (NCBI taxonomy): domain Eukaryota; kingdom Metazoa; phylum Arthropoda; class Insecta; order Diptera; family Mycetophilidae; genus Bolitophila; species Bolitophila cinerea. Next base: position 2,182 of record JAAAKO020019118.1, on the reverse strand, counting down.
ACGAGGCCCCTAAATTTGTCATTTTTTTATGTATTATTTTGTGCTTAATGCCAATATATTATGGTGCAAAAGTTCTCTTTAGGGGGGAGGGGATTTAAATTAAAAATCGTTTTTTTAATGATTTTTGAGGAAAAAACAAGTCATTTATTTCCTTCTATTCCCTGGTAAATATAATTCTAATAGCGCTATCACACGTATTTTTGGCGCTGTTTTATTTAAAATACAAAAATAACTTTACATTTATATTTCATAATTTGAATAATTATATTAAAAATTAAAAACTATTTTTTGAGGTATCCTGAAGGAATAGAAGCTTGAAAAACGATTAAAAATTGTTTTCTTTCTACAAATGTTTGTCGTAAGAAATATATTCGATTTTCTACTTTAAACCTATCTCCCCTCTTAGGGGAACCTTTGAGCTTTTCATTTAATTATAATATTCGTAATCAGAGCAAAAAATATCTTTATAAAATTAACAAATTTAGGTGTCTTGGAAGTCGTAATCTCTACAAATGTAGTAAAGCGATTTGCACTTTAAAAATATACATAGGAATGTTGGATATATTTTCAGATGATATTTTTTAAAATTAAGGATTTTCTATGTGCTTATCCTCCTTGGAAGTGTCTCACTCTATAATTTGTGAACTATTAAATATCCTAAAAGGGGTACGACAGGCACTTTTTTTATAAAAATCTGGTATATCGACAAATTGAATAAAATTATAAAAAAATGTCATTAAATGTCAGCCCGGAGTTTTTATCAATACCTCAGAAAACGGCTTTAGGCTTGACATTGAATACTTTATAAGTTTTCGAAAGTAGTGGCAATCCAAAACTAAATTATCGACCAGAACAGTAAAAAACGTTGGCTTTAAGGCACCTAAAGTAGTTTTTTAGAATTGTCTCAATCATAAATACTGTAAACTGAACGGCGGCATGAAATAGACCCCAAAACATTTTCAGTATACAACAACAATCATGTGCTGCGCAAGCGGAAGCGGAACAATTTTATTTGTTATTTTAGATATGAAGGGGAATGATTTTTTTATCAAATATGATAATAATCTGTTGGAGTTGGTTGGTGTGTTAGAAATCCCGACTTCAAGACACCAAATCTCTAAATCTTAAATAGTTAAAAAGTTTAATATTATAAAAGTACAAAATGGTGAGGTGACATAATGGACCTTAAATCCGTGGGACATAACATCAACTCACAGTACAAAATACGTTCATTTCATTGTCATTTATAGGGATCCTTCATGCTTACTAGATGCGCTGTTTTCATGAAGGGGTTTGGACACTGATCTGTCAAACAAGTGTAAATATGAGTTTATGTGTTCATGTTGATGCAAAAGTTAACACATACGTATACACAAAAAATAGGTTAAATAATATTTTTGACAGATAATTTTCCAAATTAGTTAATTCCACAAATTAGCACTGAAGGCGCCTATAATTCCTTGAAGGACCCCAATGCATGCATTGAAAATTTCATAGTAATTAGCAACAAAATATTTTTAATTGATTTTCGGTCAAAACTCGTGGATAAAAAATCGATGATGATAAAATTTATTAGAATGAATTATCTCGAAAAACGAGTCTATGTGCCAAGTGTCAGCTTGATTTTATAACGGGTAGTTGGTTAAATAGTCCGCCACCGTTTATAAAAAAAACAAGAACGGCAAATCGGTACAGTGACTTTTTATATCCTCTGTGGTCTGTGCCAATTGGATGAGAAATACAAAGTTTTTGGGATTAACACAAAGTCCAAAGATAGATAAAAGATACTCTGGTCTGACACTAAAATGCTACTTTATTTGTGACCATATAATGTAGTAGCAGTGATTTGTCAAAGCGGTCATTACGCAATTTTTTGTAGGGACACATAACAATATTATAAATATTTGTTGTGAAATAAGGTAAACAAATCTTTTACAGATCTTTAATAATGTATATTGAATATATTTAAAAACTAAAAAAACCTCAAAGTTAATAAGAAAATATTTAAAACAAAACTATTTAAAATTTTAGGTTATAAATTATTATTGTTTAAAAATGGCATAAAATAAATCGCTCTCCAAAAAATAAATATGTGCTCCTAAAACAAAATAATGTGCACCTAAAATAAAATGAATGTGCTCCTAAAATAAAATAATGTGCACCTTAAAATAACAGTGTTCAC
>JAAAKO020019107.1:0-15474 GCA_010015015.2 Bolitophila cinerea | reverse complement strand
AATATCACCAGGATACCGAATCGCTTTTACCTTAGAAGCTGACATGCTTTTCTCAAAAGTGGCATTAATTGAGTCATTTTATCATTTAATTTATCCTCGATTTTATCTTCTTTAGTTCTATCAATTAAAATTTTTTAAATAAAAATAAATATATATTCGTATATACTTATTATTAAAAACTTCATAATCTTCCAAGTAATTTTCTGTTTTTCTTTTCTTGGGATTATTTGTTCCACATTTTTTTTAAAACTGAAGGTATGGAATTCGTTTGCGTGTATTAGATAATACTGGCGAATAATCGCCATCGGTAAACGACCTGAACAGATTGTTGAGAATGCTGTATAATTACAAGTCTCAGCCTGATTATTATAAACTTGAATTGCAAGCACCCATTCACCGGCTGATTCTTTTTTACTTGGAAATCTAATTGTAAATAACAATAAACGTATATAAAAATATATATATTTTGTATTTTTTAAAATACAATATATATACTTACTTGTGAAAAGAGTGAACCGTTCCACCACTCTGTTTATTTAAGCAGTATCGTTTAAAACAAAGTCGCGGCATATTTAATTATTTATTACCGTTTAAATACGTTAAATTTAATTAATTCTAAAAAGAATTTAAATCTCAAGATGTCATCAATTTTTTAAAAATTAAATTCAATTTGTATGGTAACGTAGTTATTTTAAAATTTTGTTCAGTGCATGCAAGTTCATGCATGTATGTGTATTTTGGTAATATAGATTCCTATACATATGTTGGCTTCACGATAATACACAATACGAGCTATCTATAGTTTATATATCAATGGTCGGCGGGTAAAAAAATACCCGCGGGTATGCAATTGAACATCGCTGAATGGAGTGTAATTGTTGTTCTATTTTTAAATTAAATTTGAATCTAGATTACTTTTCCCTAGTTTTATTCATATTATATTTTCGATTTTTCTCATAAAAATATATAACTTAAATATATAACTTTATGTATTTTTTTCATTTTAACTATTTATTTTATTTTATACTTCTACATCTACATATTTTTTACATATACATCTACATATAAATTTCTAAAGTTAATTTAAAAAATCCTAATTAGTTAAGATTATAATGTAAGATTAAGTATAAATAAGTTATACTAAAAAATGTATAGGAGCTGTCGCGACCGCGTCACTCATGACGTTTTGCCGTACATGTACGTCACCATTTAACATAGGCAACACAGGATTGACGTCATCAATGCGAAAAATAAAATACGGCGTATATATCGGAGAGCTTTTACAGCCTTATGGGGTGGTGGCCCTACTACCCTGAAAGGGGGTTCCTCCCACACCACAAAACCGCTAAAAAATGTTGTCAGTTACTTACCCCCTTTATAGGGGGCTGGGTTAAAGATTTAAGAAAATATAAGAAAAACTTTATTTAAAGGAGGTTTTTGGTATTAAATGACATGTATTTAATGTATCTGACAAATAAAAAAAAAAACTAAAATTAAACAACCCTTGGGGGCGTTAGGGGCTAGAAACTGTATTTATATGTCTTTTTAAATAAGGGAGGCATTTGAGGGGGTGGAAAAAATAAAAAATGCCTAATGATAATAATAATATGAATAATATTGGAGATGGTCCTTAGAAAGATATAGACTCCTAATAGCCACATTTGTTTTTTTTAAATAAACGTCGAATACGTTTAATTGTTTTAATTGTTATTATTTGAATATTTTATAAGGGGTACAATTTGCACCCCTGCGTCAAATTCCTAATTATTTATATTTTAACATTTTTTGAAAGGGATGCTTTTGGCATCCCCTTAGTTAATTTCGTTTTTCAAGTATATATAATTAAAACAAAAATTAAAAGGGTGTCTTCGACACCCCTTACGTCAAAAACATTAAAATTGCATATATTTCAACATTTTTAAAAGTATTATTCTCGGAATGTATATTTTTATTTTTTTAGTCATATATATATGTAGATTATTAGTTTACCTAATCTCTTTTTTGATTTATTCCTTACCTCTAAGTAAGGGTACTAGCACCCTAATTGGGTGAACTAACGGAAAAATTTTACTGCCTTATGGAGGGGTCCTTCCACAGCAATGCAGCCCATGTGAGAACGCAGCTTTATTATTATTATAAAAACAATAATATTGACGTTTATCCCAGTACAAGAATACGACTACACTAGCACAGATATTTAGTTCAGTGGCCATTTATTAGCAATAATCGCCTGTCGTCTCCCACGGTCCCACTACCCACTTTGCAGTTTGCAGTGCGACAGTGCGAGTTGGAAGAGATAAAAAAGTGACACATATATTTTGTTAGGTGTGGTTTTTACGATAAAAAGCCTCCAAATTCGTCCTTAGCTGCCCTAAAACGTTGACGAAGTAGTCTCAATACCTCTGTGCAATGGCTGGACGTTTACCAGCTTGTGTAATTGACGTGGGAACGGGGTAAATACCGAAAGTTTTCCTCTATCTAACACTCTGTGTGTCTGTTTTTTGGATAATTTCTTTTCTGTTTAACGTGTTTTATTTATTCTTGTAAAGTTTAATATTTTAAGATAAATTATAAAATATCAATAATCACGCCAAAAAAATATTCCGGAAAACAGAAAGAAAAATAAACGCAATGTCTATTGACCTAGATGGTGAACGAGTACATACACGCATTAGTCATGTTTCTTGAAAGAGTATCTTGATTACATTGTTTTGGTATTTTCTTGCAGATATACAAAACTGGGATTTGCGGCAAATAAGGAACCTCAATTTATAATACCGTCGGCAATTGCAATCAAAGAATCCGCTCGTATTGGAGATCAGAACACAAGACGCGTCACCAAAGGTGTGGAGGATCTAGATTTCTTTATTGGCGATGAAGCGTTCGATGCTACTGGTTATTCGGTCAAATATCCTGTCCGACACGGACTGGTCGAAGACTGGGATCTTATGGAGCGTTTTTTAGAACAGTGCATATTCAAGTATCTGCGCGCCGAACCAGAGGATCACCATTTTCTGTTAACCGAGCCACCACTAAATACTCCTGAGAATCGCGAGTATACAGCCGAAATTATGTTTGAGACATTCAATGTTCCTGGACTCTATATTGCCGTACAGGCTGTGTTAGCATTGGCTGCCAGTTGGGCGTCACGTCCTGTCGAGGAGCGCACACTTACCGGAATAGTTGTGGATAGTGGTGATGGTGTCACGCACGTGATTCCAGTCGCAGAGGGTTACGTCATAGGGTCGTGCATTAAGCACATTCCAATTGCCGGACGCAATATCACTTCATTCATTCAGAGTTTGTTGCGTGAACGTGAAGTAGGCATTCCACCAGAACAGAGTCTGGAAACAGCCAAAGCAATCAAGGAACGTTACAGCTATATTTGTCCAGACATTGCCAAAGAGTTCTCGAAATACGATTCCGACTGGGCCAAGTGTATGCGTCAATACGAGGGCATCAATAATATAACAAAGCAGCCGTTCAAGGTTGACGTAGGCTATGAACGATTCTTAGGTCCCGAGATTTTCTTCCATCCTGAATTCTCTAATCCCGATTTCACAACCCCTATCAACGAGATTGTAGATAATGTTATTCAAAATTGTCCCATTGATGTACGCAGACCATTGTACAATAATATTGTGTTGAGTGGAGGATCTACTATGTTTAAAGATTTTGGAAGACGTCTACAACGCGATATCAAGCGATCGGTAGACGCACGTCTGCGGATTAGCGAGAACCTGAGCGAAGGAAGGATAAAGGTAAAAATCTATCTAAATTTAACAGTTTTCATGAATAACAAAACCTGCCTGTCTAACTTTAGCCCAAACCAATTGATGTTCAAGTTATTTCGCATCATATGCAACGGTATGCCGTATGGTTTGGAGGTAGCATGCTGGCATCAACAGTAAGTTTTTGGTCTTCACTTTTAATTGGAGCTTCAGAAATATTAATCAATACATTCTTTTAGCCCGAATTCTATCAGGTGTGTCACACCAAAGCTGCCTACGAGGAGTACGGACCAGGCATTTGTCGCCATAATCCCGTGTTTGGAGCCATGACATAGTTAGCAATCAAAAAGTGCAAAGACCCACAGTCAATCTATTTTATTTTCACTTTTTTTGTAAACCCGTATTGAATTTTTGTTATTGGCATTTTCTTACATACAAGCAGTATTTATGGACTGCGAAGAGCGAATTTATGGTTTGTTTTTCTTCAGTTAACACATAGAAATAGAAAAGTGATGTGCACACACATATTACAAATAAAGTTTTCAATAAAGGGCATGTACTTACATAAAATTTGATTAGAAGAAAGTAAGCATACGTGAAGTAATTTATTTAAATTTGTGGTTTCAATAGAATTGCTCAAATTACATAAATTGTTTTAAATCAATTACAGTTCATTTACATTCACAACACATACAATACAATAATATTTATATAAACATTTAGAGAATTGTGTAGATAACGACTAGTTTGCCTAAGTTAGGTATCATTGGCGGCATCGTCTGTGCTGTCGTTCTCGTTTTCATCTACATCACCATCGTCTGGTCGCTCTGGAACCCGAATATTGGTTAGGAAATCTCTCATTGCGTCTACAATTGAATTAAGAGAATTCCGAAGATCAACAAACGATTGCAGATTAGTACCAGCTGCACCACCTATTTCCAAAAGCGCATGCGTGAGGCAAAGAGAAGATTTTTGTTATTTTTTGTGTTATTATACAATCATTGTCTATTACCTTCGTCGAGTGCATTTTGTTCGGCTTCATTGTTGTCGACAGGTTCTGCAACACCAGCACCAGCGTTTGCAGCATTTGCGACCTCTTCCACATGGAAGTTTGGTAGCAAAGACTGAAAGAACATTGTAAATGGTGAAGATTCCATCAGCGAATGGGAAGTTTTTGACATATTGGGCCGAGAATAAATATTTATTGAGTCTGCCGGTGGCAGAGGATCGTACATTAGAATTGGCTCTGTATCCTTGTTAATAAATGGTGCCAATGGTACTTTTTCTTTGAAATCAGCTAAAATTATATGCCGCAAAATTGGTTTAGGTGGAGTCTTGTATCTAAAAACAAAATTAATAATTTCATATTATAAATAAAATTGCATTAACTGTGGCAAATACCTTGTGCTTCGCTTCGTTTTGTACTCATTAATCAATTCATCTTTAGAGTCGACCTTATCCAGTACAATATTTACGTTTCTCTCCAGCCATGGAAGAATATCAGTGTCTCGCCAGACAATTTTTGAACGGCAAACATACAATGAGGTTAACTGATGCAAAGCTGGTGATTGTCTAAAACAAGATAATTAACATTAGCTATTCAATTAAATGTTTAAAGCTTACTTACTTGATAACAGCCGATGGTCCAAAATAGCTGTGCGAACTAACCCTAGAGTCAACATGCACAGAGAGTTCGTCGAGCAAGGGCTTTAAAACGCCCGGAAACATTGTTAATGCATACTGAAGTGCAACATCGGCCTGCGAAGTATCGCCCGTAGAAGCATGATTGTAAAACAATGCTAGTGCGTACGAGTATGCCATATTGGGCAACTGTGACAAGTTGTTTGAACTCTCCCACTCATTGTATAATTGAATGAGCCAGTCATATTGCTTCGCTCGTAACGCATAATAGTCCAGAATCAATATCATTGCAAGTGGATCATTTTCTGGGTCAAATGACAGAATCAGCTTGGCCACTTCCAGTGCCGTCCTTGCACACGCACGTCCCTCTAGATACTGCGAATGCTTAAACAATACAATGAACAAAGACCTATTTTCTTGTCGTCGATAGTCCAGGCGACAGTTGCCTGCTGTCATGCTAAACATTGAGTGGAAACATGATTCCAGCGACAAAATGGCATGCTCGATTAGTTCTGATGCCATCGCATGATCTTCTGACATCTTGCACAGTTCACTTAACTGTATGAGTGAGTCTACGTGATATGGCTGTTGATTGATGATCTGTATGATGTTGTCCGAGTCCATGCTCTCAACGGCTGTCAGAAACTTATTCTGAAGCAAACGATAATTCGAGTTGTGCTCAAATGTAAACCACACTAAGTTTCGCGACAGATTTCGCAAGTGATAATCGCATTCGGGAATCTGTTCAACTGCCATGAAAATTCCCGTTTTAGTGACAGGTGGCCAGTTTTCTTTTGGGGTTACAAGCCAAGTGGATTTCATCAATCTAGGTCCGCGGAAATTGCGACGTTTATTTCTGAAAAAGCAGTATTATTTTAGGTATTCCAGAGAAACGCGAGATACTTACTGTTCTGCCTGAACGACTTTGCTGCCAAACATACGCTTCATTTCATATGATGGATTAAGGTTCTTGTGCTGTACGGACAACAGTGCTTTAATGACTGAACTGCTGGTTGACTCGCTAACCGTTGATACTGTTCTAGTCTCACCAAACATTTTGTCTACCTCACGAACAGTGCGCGCAATTTCGTCAATCTATATACAGAAATTGTATTATTTAGTAGGAGCAGATAATATTAATAAAACAGTAATATTACATCTGCATTGTCTTCACTACTGCGCTGATGTGGTGCATGTTTTCCACCCTTCTTCTTACGCTTCTTCTTCTTCTTTTTGGACTGTTCAACGGGATGGGGTGTAGTTGTAGATGCATGCTCAGTTTCGTTGTCATCTTCTTTAACTTCACTCTCCGAAAAAGATAGCTCGTTCAGCTTTAATATACAAATAATTAAAGGGCAAATATAATACAAAATACATTTTATTGTTGTGACGCTGCCGTGTAAACGCTGTCCGGTCAAAATATTGACAAATTATACCGAATTAAAAGTGCCCCAGAACGTAGGTACTCACCATGGCATAACGATTGATGTTAATTGTTTTCTTCTTGCCACCAGTGTCTACATCGTCATCGATGTCAGAGCTCGGTTCCTCTTCTTCCGGATGCAACTCTTCGAGGTCCGGCTCACCGTGTAATTTCTTCAGTACACGCGACGACATGTTGATATCGTGTGCACTCTGTAATCGATTGAAATTTGTTAATCCGTTAACCCGGGAAACAGGGAGTTGTTCGATGACTTTATTGATGCGTGTCAGTGATCGGCATGCTCCAAGCAAGATACGTTTCACAGATTTGTGTGTATATGTAACAATTGCACAAATATTTGCAATGTGTCGTAAAAATGGCGTTTGTGATTAAAGTTTGAAGTACTGTAGAATAATCTCTGCTGTAGATTTGACACGCAATTATTTGACACTTTTTTAATAAAAAAAAAGAATGTGTTGCCAGAGTACAAACTTCTGAAAAACAAAAATTGCAAATGTCAGTGGTTTTGTTCGCGAAATATTTTCAATTTGTTTATGTATTAATAAAAGAATAATATATAGGAATAATATATTACTGTTCATTTAAAAGATTTTGGATATAACTATAAACAAGATTTGGAAAAATGCCGTTTGAATCACTGAAAGCAACTCCTGAATTGTCCGAAAAGAGCAAAAAATATGACCGGCAACTTAGGTAACACACAAATACTCTCCTAAATAAGGCTGCGGAACAAGATGTCTATTCAAATCCTTTAATTTTAGACTATGGGGCGAGCACGGTCAACAGAATCTTGAAAAAAGCAGTGTGTGTCTTGTTAATGCAACCGCACTGGGCACCGAAATTTTGAAAGGAATTATTTTGCCAGGCATCCGAAGATTTGTTATTGTAGACCATGGCGTCGTCACAGAGGAAGATATTGGCTGCAAGTGAGTGTTCTTTATAATAAATATTTTTTGCGTTTAATGTCGACCTATTTTTCAGCTTCTTTCTTGAGCCTTCGCATGTTGGACTTTCGCGTGCAAAATGCACCATGGAATTGTTGCTAGAACTCAATCCAGACGTAAGCGGAGACTATGTTGATGAAAGTGTAGATTCGATTTTGCAAGAAAATCCGTCTTTCTTTAATGCATTTAACGTGATTGTGGCTACTTCGTTGACCGAAAAACAGATAATTGCGTTGTCTGAGCGGACATGGAAAGGGGAAATTCCGGTTATCTTCTGTCGTTCAGTGGGTTTTGTAGCCTCGGCTCGTATACAGGTTCATGAAAGCTGTGTGTGCGAAGCTCATCCAGACAATAGTCCGCCTGACTTGCGTTTAGCTGAGCCTTTTCCGACATTACTTGCACATCTGCAGGTTAGATATATTTTTTTTGCAATAACAAAAATATCTTATTTATAATAAAAAAATGTGTATTTATTTAATTTCAGACCACGGAACTAACGCACAAGGTACCCTGGCTGGTCGTGCTTTATGCGTATCTGCAGAAATGGCGTGTGGAAAACGGTAATCGTCTGCCGGAAAATTATAAAGAAAAGTCAGCGTTGCGAGAGTTGATTCGATCTGGTATGACCAAGGACGAAGAGAATTATGAGGAGGCCATTAAAGCTGTGAACACATGTTTCGGTGGTGGCAAGCCTAACTCACATCTAATTGCTTTATTTGAAGATCCTAAATGTGAAAATCTGGATGGACGTGTACGTGTTTTTTTTATCGTTTCACAAATTTTTGAATTTTTTGAATAATATTTATTTAATTTATTTGAACAGACACAGACGTTTTGGATTATGATTCGAGCAATCCGTGATTTTGTTAAGACCGACGGTAATGGATGGCTACCGGTAACCGGTATACTGCCCGACATGACCGCCGACTCTGTTAGCTACATTGAACTACAGAACGTGTACCGAGGACAGGCTCAGCGTGACATTGACGCTGTGTTTCGCATTGTACAGCAACTTTTGCGTGATACTGACGTTCCAATCGAGACAATCTCCAGAAAATCCGTTGCCCATTTTTGTCGTGAGGCAGCCACGCTCTCGATGATGCGCGGTACAAAGATTGCCGACGAATACGAACGTTCGACTAGGATGCATGCTGCAATCGGAGCTGAATTAGAGACGCCACAGTCCCTAATGGCATATTACGTGGCGTTGCGTGCCGTAGATAGATTCCAGCAAGAACACGGAAGTATGCCTGGTGAAATTCACGTGGAAGCTGATACGGCACGATTAAAGGCGATTGCAAATCGCCTGGTTGCAGAGTGGTCACTTAACACACCACTAAGCGATGATATGGCACATGAAATGTGTCGCTATGGTGGGGGTGAGATTCACAGTGTCTCAGCGTTTATTGGTATGTTTTACGTGAAAGTTTGACGCGTTTGTTTCAGTTTTAATCTAATTTTATAATTTTATTTTTAGGAGGATGTGTTTCACAGGAAATAATAAAATTATTGACCAACCAGTATAGAATTATGAACAACACGTTTGTGTACAATGCTGCCACGGCTGAAACTGCAGTATTTGAATTGTAAAAACTTACGATATTCTAGCAATAAATACAAATGTAATCAAAACTAATCTTGATTATTTGGAAGAATCTCTAGAATAGATATAGATTACTTTATTAATCATTAGGTTTTTTATGTATAATAATATCGACAACAAGATAATATAGTTTTAAAAAATACATACATTTACATATAACTTCCAATACAATTGCATACGCTTTAAATCTGCTCAAGATCCTTCCGATGCTCTTTTACGACTCTGATTTTTGTTCTCATTCAAATGTACATATTATATGCAATATTCGATTAGTTATTTTTTAATTGAAACTACAATCTAAAGTGCTGAATTCCACATAAAGGGCGACCACAAATGTGATTCACGACGACTGGGTTAGCGGGAATGCAGCCTGGAGAAGAGTACAAAAGAAAATACTGCCTAATTTGACCAGCAAATGATGCCAATAATAACGGCCACGATGGCAGCTAAGATCAGAGCCAGAATTAATTTCTTTTTGCGCAGCTTGTTCTGATAGTGACTAGCTTTGCGCAGCTGATCGGTTCCCTCAGACACAAATACACTGGTCTGCTCGACAGACGATTCTATTGAATCAACGGTAGCTCCCTGTTCGTAAACGAGTGCGCCAAGTTTTTTGTAGATTTCGTTAACACCAACAATATTTTCCTGGAAACAAAAAAGATAATATACGAATGTATGTAAATCCAATAGAAACAGCTTACTTCTAGCTCACGGATGGAACGTTCCTGCTCTTCCAGTGCCTGCAGATCAATATCTTCCTGCTGCAATTGCACTTGTGTCTGTGAACCAGCCCGACCGTTTACGAAGTTGTCCTCAAACGGAGTGGTGCGACTGTTGTACGATGTCTTCTGAGAGCCGCTTTTCTGTGAGCTTTTCGTGGAGCCCGGAGGCTTTGTGATCTTATAGTTGTTGGCCTGAGCCTCGCGGAATGCATTCTTTTCGATCTCCACCGTTTTGCGTTGAACTGTCTGCAAAGTTTACAGATTTTTATTTTTTGAAGTTGTATAAGAAGTATAGTTATAACTTGAAAAGCTGTTAGCGATGCTGTGAAATCGTCCACTAGTCGTTCACGCTGGATTTTTAAGTGTCTGTCCTTACAGTTTACCAATTCTTGTAGTAAGCTGTCTGTGTCCTTGATCAATTGCTGCGTGTATGAACGGAGTTGTTGCCTGAAAGTGTGCAAATAAATAAAATAATAATTGATATTATTGAAATACGTACAGTTGAGGTTTGAGGTCTGAGTTCTCCTGTCCGGTCCCAAACTGATTGACCAGTCTATTCATTTTGGACACTAAATTCATATTTATTATAATTTCTTTGATTCCAAAAACCATAAAAATCTATTACCATTTTGATGAATTTTTTGAATACTGACGGCGATTGTCTGCGAGAGCTTTTGGAACGACTGCTCCTTGTTGTTATCATTGTCGTCGCCCATTATATGCGGTTCAGTGGTTTATGTTATGTGCTGAAAAAAATACAATACAATAAAATTTAAATCAATCAATAAGTCCATGAGAAAAACACATCTTATTAAAATTTGATTTATAGATATAGCGAAAGACAATTTTATAAAATGGCTGAGAATTTTCAAGAAGAGAAGAAGCTGACGGATTTGGTGCGTTCGACACTAGATAGATCCGGAGAGCTGGCCAGACTAAAATCTTCCATTCAGAAAAAAGTTCTAGAAACGGTTAGGGGTGGTGAAACAAGTGCTTTGATAAAGGTTAACCCAAAGAATCGTAACTCTACCACGGCTTTGTGCAATGACCTGATATTAGAATATTTCCATTGGTACGGCTACCAGTACACATTGGACATGTTCTCTAAGGAAGCAGACTGTAGTTTTGAGTGTCCGAATCGAGAACGTCTTGAGGACAATGTTGGTGATGAGTACGACAAAGAACTCCCTGTGTTGGTGTCTATTCTTATAGATACAATGCACACAAACAAATAAACACTATATTTTTTTGATAACAAATACGTGTAAACCTCTAAACAATAAAACAATAATTTGATTGATTTTAATGGCACCTACGCAACACGTCACAAAGGCCTTGCTGATAATATGTAAAATCTCTCTATATATATATTATATATACTTTCACGTACAATCTGATTATTGTTTGTATGATTCATTATGTAGAATACTTGTTTTGTATATATTGCACAGATATAAATAATTAATCCACCCTCAATTATTACGAGTATGTGTGTGCGTATGAAAAATATATGTGACGATTCACTTTGTTTCACGACTTACCACTGATTTTTTGATATCTAAAATTTGATGAACGACGGAAAAATGATTTGGAAACTATAAAAATATTGATAGTTTAGTTGAAAAACAACAATAAATAAAATCGAGACGAGCTAGGAGCGTTTGAAGCACTACGAATTTTGCCAATTGGATTTTGGTTTTGCATAAGTATGTATGAGTAATTATATTGTGTACCTTTTCATGTCATTTGTGACGTTTTCTACGCTAGTGTTGGTGCAATTGGATCGGCCATCTTTAAAAATGCATGACATTAGGATAGGAACTGCCACATGCAAGCATTTGCGAAGCTCAAACTTTGGGTACTTAATTTTTTATTTGTATTTTAAATAGTTGAATTATTTTCATATCTTGTTTTGATCTTATATTGGGCAAAGGGTTTAAATATAATTTAACATAAACGGATACAATGATGTGCGGCAAAGTGTAAGTTATTTATTACAATCTGAGAACATCCTCCTTACAAGAGTTTCCGACTCATAATAAAAAAAGGATTGAGGATATAAACCCACTTTAGGGAGGAAAATGGCTCAAAGCTTAGTAAAAAAAATAAAAATCATTTAGTGAATTTAAGGTAGGGGGAGAGAGACGTTGCGCCGTTTTTATTCGTTTTTTTACTTAACTGATGTGTTTGGCATCAAATTAAAGGTATTGAAAGATTTGACATGACTTTAGATGATAGTAAAAAATAATAATATGTAATATTTACAGCAATTTTGCTTTCAATTCTAGATTTTGATTATCGGTTTTTCTTCTAACCGCGGGAGGTATAAAAGCCATAATAAATGTTAATTGAGAATAATGCAACGGAGTCTATCAATCCTGACCATAGAAGTATAAGCACAGGAATGAAATGATAAATGTCAAACAAATATGAGTAACAAACATGGTAGAGTACTGCGTTAGCAAAACACGCATACTACTATATAATTCGGTGCGCTATAAGTTGCATTACTGATTTTGCATAGAGAAAACGCGATGTATGCTCGGTTATTGGAGCAATCTGAAAAGGAAATGGTGCGGATGGGGATGGCGATGGCCGACTTTCAGCGCCGAAACGTGCTGGCTGCATACGAGGCACAGGAAGTCCAGCAAAATCAACCGCCACCGCAGATGTAATTGCCATACCAGAAACATCCGATACTGCCACAGAACGCACCTCAAGAGCAGATGCAACACAACGCGCAGCTGTAGAACGCTTTACAACTAGCGCAGCAGTTTATCCAGCAGTTCGCGCCGGAACCGCAGAGTCCGCGTCACGATTCAGCAAGCGGCAGACAACATGCCGGAATTTGACCCGTCATTAGCTTACAAAGGGGTCACGGCGGAAAAATTCGTCTCCAGAATCCGGAGATTGCAGGCAGCATATGGCTGGGACGACCGGATACTCCTTTTTGCCGCGCGACGCCACTATATAATCGCACATATCCTACGAACCGTAAACCATACCGGACAGCACTGAGAAGCATGGAGCTGCATACGGCACGCGAACTGCATGCAGCAGTTGCGCGTTTCTGCAGAAATGTTGAGACAGTGATTACACCCACAGTCTCAAATCCAAGAGACGAGAACGCGAAAACTCGAGTTCACAATTCAGCACCGATTGTATGTTTCGGCTATCAAGTACCGGGACATAAACGGTCGGAGTGCCCGCAACGACAGCAGCGCCCACCTCAACAGCATCAACCACAACAGCAGCAGCAACGGGTGGTGAAATGCGACAAGTGTCAACGGTTTGAATGATTGGAGGGGGGAACCATCTCAAAGAGACAGGTCCAGCACGTAGGCCACTGAGTGGGCCCATTGTGCTTTAAGCCGTATATTAGAGTCGGTCGTTCTCCGGGAACCTACCCGATCTCTTGACAAACTCCGCAATCTTACTAAGAGGGAGAAGGCGGAGCGAATCAAGGGGGATCTTGTAGGAGTGAAACACTTGACATCTAAGGATGTCAAGCGCGGGACACTCGGCGAGGAAATGAATCAAAGACTCAATTTCCCCGCACCTGCAGGTTGGGATATCTGAGTAGCCCAGCCGATGCAGGACCCGCGATACCGCAGGATACCGCGAAACCGAGCTTTTTACGCCTTAAATGAAGCGCCGATTAAGTTACTCTCACACTAGGTTTCCTCAGAATCATGTTCGATGTCTCGCACCCGTTTTTGGAGACCCAGTGTGTTAGCTGGCTGTTTCACCCACGATTTCCTAAGTGATGATGATACAGCGCTGGCCGGTTCTGGTCCAGTGAGCTTCACTACCATTTCTGGCTAAGATGTCTGCCTGTTCTTTGCTCGGGAGTTCTGAGTGAACAGGAACCCAAACCAGGCTTATAGGAGACCTTAGAGATAGTTCTTCTAGCACCTGCCAACAGCTAAGCACTAATCCAGAAGTGAATCTGGAAGAGCTCAGCAATTTTAGGGCCGCTTGACTATCGGAACATATAAAGACAGGCGCATCTACTTCGCGAGGATGGCATATAGTTTAGAACACAGAAACATACCCGCCTAGGGAGACGGCCAAATCTTCAGTAGAGAGGTTGGAATTATGAATTCCAGCGCCAGAACATCCATTTTTGAGAGAACCGTCGGTGTACCACACCCTCCCATCTAGTGGAGAGTGATAGTCTCGCTCCATATGGATACAGCTTGAATGTTTCATGGAATTTGCTTTCATTCAAGAGCAAACATTTTATTAATAATAAAATTTCTATAGAGACCAAATATGATTATGTACGTATCAGATCCGGAATTCGGACCGAGTACCGGCACTTGAAGATACTGATATACATATTTATTATAAGTAAATATTTTATTCATTATCGCGACAATAATCTAAAACAACAAAATATAAATAAAAAAATGCGACCATAAATTCCGCAAGAGCCATAGTACTCTGATGTGCTCATCCGATAAGCGTGTGCGCGTGCAGAAACTTAAGTGTTGTTGTTGTCTATAATACAATATTAGAAGATGAAGCATCCGCGCAAGTAGTTTCACTGTCCACTGGCTTATGAAGTAGTAATTGCGACGCATGCTCGCGCGCACTCGATCACTTGCTGCTCCGCGTATTTGCGATGGTGGTCGTCTGTTATTTTTTTTATCATTTTCTTGATGGCGTTTGTGCTTCTTGTGTCGTCTTTAAATCATTCTGTCTATTTATTGTTGGTTGGGTTGTATGTGCTTGACTGTTTTCTGTGCGCACCACGCCAATTTTCCATTTTTTCTAAACGGTATTTTAATAAAGCCGCCGCCGCCGCGCCGTCTCGGATCGATGCATTGCGCATGCATGTGTTTGCCTCTATAATAATTTTATATATATTGCTAGTGAATCTTGATCTGCTTTCTCGGCGAGTGTACGCTGCTGCCTACACATAGGCACACACACACATACAAGCGTGAGCGCGTGTGCGTAAGACGTTTTCACACTAGGTCATTACATAAATTGCAGGTAATTAGATTGGGTGTGAGCGAGTGTGCGCGCGAAACAGGCGTTTTCGAAGGTAATACATGATTTTGATTATACTCGCGTTGTACAATTGAGGTCTACATAAACGCGCGTGTGGACTATATGCTTTTACGCGGTTTAAACGTTGTCTAAAAGAAAGCATAATTGGATGTTTCCGTATGTATGGTCTATTTTAATTTAATGACATGATTAAATTCACTTTGAAATGTTCTTATTTCCAATATTATGTGTAAATTACGAAAATAATAAATTTACAAATAGATAGATGTTTTAGAAATTTATATATATATATATATATATACATATATATATATATATATATATCAGGTACATAGAAAAAAAGTGGGTCTGAGAGATCAAAATAAGGCCC
>JAAAKO020019096.1:0-15478 GCA_010015015.2 Bolitophila cinerea | reverse complement strand
TAAAGTGCCACCGTTTTGGCTTGAACAACCCGAAATCTGGTTTGCGCAGATCGAAAGCCAGTTTGCAAATTACAACATCTCTCAAGACCCTACCAAATTTAATACAATTGTCGGAAATATAGAAAGCAAAATTCTGACACAAGTTTCCGACGCTGTTTTGCATCCTCCGGCAGTGGATGAATATTTAAATTTAAAGCGTGTGATTATAGAGCTTTTTTCTGTTTCTGCTCAGACGACAATGCGCAAGATGTTTTCTAGTGTAGATCTTGGAGACAGAAAACCATCAGAGCTTTTCAATGAGCTTTGTAAGCTTAGTGGTGAAAACGTCGCAGATGAAATGTTGAAAACTATCTCGCAACAACGGCTTCCTCTACAAGTATCAGCAATTTTGGCATCAATTCAATTAGACATCAAGAATGTCATAACACTGGCTGACTCAATTATGGAAACTGGTGCATTCTCAAATGTATCAAGGTATCATTACAATCGTCGCCTACAAATACCACAATATCTGAATTGAAAAATCAGATATCTGATCTTTCAAGAAAAATGGATGGAATCCAAATGCATCCATCCAGATCATCATCCAGGAAACGCTCATTATCGACAAACCACCACGAAAATCTCAGCTTTGTTGGTATCACCAAAAATTTGATACACATGTAATCATGTGTAACCAACCCTGCGAATTTTTAACAAAATCGCCTGCTGTAATCTCAAAAAACTAATTATTTACCAGCAACAATCTGGCTACTCAGGTGAAATAAATCGGCTTCTTATTACCGACACAAGAACAAAACTTACTTTGTTAATCGACACTGGTGCTGACCTGCCGGTTCTACCTGCACAACCAAATCAAGCACATCAACCGCATTCAGCTCAACTTTTTGCCGCAAATGGAACAATCATAGAAACCTTTGGCGAGAAGCGATTGAGTCTGAATCTTGGTTTACGTCGTGACCTGCAGTGGACATTCGTTATCGCTAGAAATAAGTGCCCAATTCTTGGCGCTGACTTTCTGACACACTATGGTCTTCTGGTTGACATACGCCGCGCCGTGGAAAACTCATCGACGCAGAGACTAAACTAGTATCTGATGGTGTTATATCATTTCGCAATGCCCTGATAATTCGAACTTTAAATCAATCCAGTGATTACTTAGCGCTACTTGAGGAATTCAAAGATATTACCATGCTGAATCGTCAGAAACTTCCTACAAATGTACAGGTTAGTCATCATATTGTTTTTACTGGACAAGCAGTTTTCTGCAAGCCAAGACGACTTTCGCCTGAAAAATGAAAAGCAGCACATGCAGAATTTTAATTTCTCTTAAAAAATGGCATCTGCCAGCCATCTAAGAGTAAATTTTCAAGTCCACTGCATATGGTAAAAAAATCTGATGGTTGATGGCGACCTTGCGGTGATTTTCGTGCACTTATCAAATCTTTTAAACAATAAATCTTCAAACAATGCTTTTAAACAATTGATCTTCAACGTGCATTTCATCAGATACCGATTGAAAGTTGCGATATTCCGAAAACTGAATTGTATTTCTATGAATTGTTTTTCTAATAATTGTTTTTTCTATGAATTGTTTTTTATGATTTGTTTTTTTATGTACTGTCTGGATACCGCACAAAAAACGAAACACTATTTATTATAAGACGATAAAGTGAAATCAAAATTATGTGAACACTAGATAAGTAGCTGCAATTCGAAAAAAACGTATCTGCGGTAGATAATTTTATACTCTGTTTTTAGGTGCCATAATTGTCTTTACCAGGGAGTTAATTTTGTGAAAAACAAACAAATATTTAGCAGTAGTAGTAGTATAAAATTAACATCATCAGATTTTTTAACGATGAATACTACCGTTTAATTCACAAACCAATTGAATCCGTAAAAAACTTCTGTGTAACAAAGACATTGCTGCACGACTCTGTACACTAAACATCCCCATTCCGTGTGTAACACGATTACATGCACAAATGCAAAGTGCACTCTGCAATGTTTAGCGGATCTAAGCGAGCATTATAGAGCGAAACATTGTACCCAAATACCCAAATGGCCGGCCTGGACAAAGCAAGCTTGCGTCGCCCGGCTTTTACGCCTCTGCGTAGCCTGATTTATCGCGCGCGCCGAGAGCTTTTGCGAAAGTAAACTCAAATTGTCTCTGACTGTGTACGTGTACTATAGATGTACTATTATACATGTGCGTGTCTCGTCTCGTTTGCCTGGGATTTGCAAGGACTTAGGAAAATAAATTCGGACATATTGGCGTGGCGCCGGCGGTGGCGGACGACTTAGTGGACGCGTCCCCCGCTAAACTCATCTGCAGGGACATTGTATATAATTTATTCGAACGTACAAAGTATAAATAAACAGTAGTATATATACAAAAATAAAGCTTGCGCCTAAAGTACATCTCTGGTGCGCGCATAATAACGACAATCACATCTTCTGTGCATTTCTTTTAGTTGGATTTAAGTTTTTCGACAACATGGCAACAGCAAACGAAGCGACTCTCGCCGCCAGCACGAGAAACACATTGCATTCAGCACAACACAGTTGCACTTTAAAATAAAATACGATGCACTCACAAAAAACAAGTACACTGTACTTAAAGTATATATTTTTATATTTTATATTGTATATAGTACTCGTAAATAGATTTGCAGAGAGCTCCCAAAGATAAATTCGGTGCTCAAATGTGCAATGCAATGAAATGGAATCGAGGAAAATGAATGGGGAGTGGTGGTGTGCACAATCGTTCACAGCGCACGCGGATATGTACATAAATAACTGAATCGCTGAGTGTTCCTGGCGCACACCCTGCGACTTTGGGGTGTCTGTTAGGATGGATCGTATATGGAGTTCTTATAAACTCAAAAATTAAATTGGCCTCGGTATGCAAAAGATGGAAAAAAAATATTAAAATGTTTGGCGTAATTTTTATTTTTTTTATTTCTTACGGTTGCTTGAGCTTAAAGCTTTGACAATTTGCTATTTTTTTCAAAAATTGACACTTAATCGCCCCTCCGACAGCAACCACCAGACCTTTTCCCACCATCGGCCCAGGTATCCATCCACATCGTATATGCTCCCTATTTACCCGTGCATCCACAGACAAACATATCAAACATATCAAACATATCATACCGTCAGCTCACTCTTTGGGACAAAAGCTGCCACAAGTCGACGCATTATGCTATCAACTGCCTGGATCCGCGTGAGATTATTTACCGGCTCATTCGAGTTTGTTCTAGCATTATTGGATGCTAGTTCATAGGCCAGTTTCATCACCGAAAGATTTGTTCAACGCCCTAAGTTACGCAGGCAGACGATTTCTATTCCTGTCTTTGGGTTAGGTGATTGTTCATTAGGAACTAGTCGAGGATTAGTTCACATCGAATTCAAGGCATTTAAACATGAGTCCGAATCTCTTACTATTAATGCTCTTATTTTAGGAAACATTACAAGGCAACTACCAAGTTCGTTCATCCCGTTTGACGTCGCCAAACACTTTAGAAACATTGAATTGGCCGATCCTAGATTCAATGAACCTGGTGATATTGACGTGTTGATCGGAGCTGATATGTATGGTCAGCTACTGTTGAATGGTTTATTGCCTGGGTCGGACACTATTCCTACCGCCCAGCAGACTAAACTTGGTTGGATACTGTCGGGACCTATGTCGGGAAGTTAGTTCAGCATGCATGTAGCGACGAACATTCTTACTACCTGTCGCATCATGCTATGCTAAAGCCGAGCAGCACCACTACGAAACTCCGTGTCGTATTTGACGCCTTAAGAAAGACCACGACTGGCGTGTCTCTCAATCAGAAGCTGCGGATTGGCCCAAATCTTCAAGACGACCTTGTAACTATCCCTATGCGATTTCGATCACATCGCATCGCATTCACCGGTGACATTACCATAATGTACCGTCAATTCCTGGTAGCTGATCATCATCGAGACTACCAGCGCAACATCTGGATTGAAGATCCCTCAAAGCGTCTCAAGGAGTGCTAACTACAGACCGTTACCTACGATACCGCCAGTGCTTCTTTCCTTGCTGTACGATGTTTGCAACAACTCCCTAAAAGTGACCAATTTGCATTTCGCGTAACATTGTCTCTTTCTGCTGAGGTGACCACTTAACGAATGGTTTTGTCTGAAGTAGCTAAGCTTTTCGATCCGCTTGGCAGTTGTCATCACAGTTAAAATCCTTCTGCAGTCTATGTGGACTCAAGGCATAAAGTGGTATCAACCACTGACAGCGAGTTTGCTACAAAGCTGGTTAGCATATTGCAATCATCTGCATTCTGTCGAGGACCTCAGGATTAAGAGATGGCTGAGTACTCGTTCTGGAAACACTGTGCAACTGCATGGTTTCTCTGATGCGTCTGAAGCAGCCTATAGGGGTTGTCTTATACGCGCGAACTGTCGACTCTAAAGGAGAAGTGTCGATAAACATTTTGGCGTCTAAAACCAGAGTAGCGCCTATTAAGCAGCTGTCAATCGCACGTTAAGACTATGTGGTTCCGTTTTGCTGGTGCGTCTATTGGAGTACGTACGCAGCTCGACTCGAAAAGGTCGAGTACACCATGTGGACTGACTCCACACTATTTTTGGCGTGGTTTCGGAAAACGTCACGTATTTGGAACACGTTCGTCGCTAATCGAGTGGCGGAAATAAAAACCATCACGTCACCTGGGAGTTGGCGTAATGTACCCTCGATTGACAATACAGCTGATTGCGCGTCGAGGGGCTTCGGAACTATTGGTGCTCCGATTGTTATGGGAAGGACCCACTTGGTTAATTGAAAGTCAGGACAAATGGCTGGTTCTTAAAAGAAACCACGATACACACGAAGAAACAGAAAGAAAGTGTGCAAAACGGATCAACTTCCTCAGAATTAGTGGTTCTTGGTGGGGTTCTCACCTTTCAAATCTGCCTATTATCTTTACAGCCTCAATTCGATCAATTCTGAAGAATGGTGGTGTAGCAATCATCGACGTTTAATAACGATTGACGATGGCTACCTCAGCTGAAAGATAATTGTAACATTCAGCAGAGTTTTGGCTAATCACAATCTTCTGAAAAGTCACATCAACCGGATAAATATTATCGACACATCTCTGTGTGAGCACTGTTGTATCCACGAGACGGTGGACCAATTTCTGTGGGTCTGCTCGGCCTATGCTCGTGATAGACTGGCAATGTTGTAACATCAGCCAACAAAGGTTTAATTGCCCTTTTTACCGCCTGTGAGTGGCATGGAAGACCTTTAATGAGATCTCCAAGTTCTGTCCCTGGTTCTGAGACAATTATTTTTAATTGCTCATCGGTGAATGAACGAAGCATAAGTGGCTCCGTAAAGTTTAAATCTTTCCAGTCCACCAGGTCATAATAGTCTCCTGCATCAATGCGTTATTCGTTGAAAAGCCGCAGTTGGCGCACGAAGAGACGATCAAGAAAAACCTCATTCCGAGTAAATTTTTTTAACAGTGCCCGAAATATCTAAATTGCTAAGACTTCTTCTCGAAAGAATTTCTAGGCAAATGCCAGATATAACAGCAGGACATACAGGTATTGTTGTTCAGTACTAAGATCTTTTAGGATTATAGGATAATCTTTACAGGTAATTGGATCGAATGGCAGAATCGGCAATTTCTCGCAGTCTTTCAAAGCCCTACCAATTGGGCCAGTAAAACCACTCGGGCCACTTGTATCGCACCGTCTAGACTGATAATTAGATGACGAAGAGGAAGTTCATTTGCATGCAATTGATATACTAACCATTGGAGTGATTTGATAAGCTTTTTTTTCAAATGTATTAGTATGTATTAGTGTTGGTACCATCACATCCAATAGCACACAAGTAAGTGGTCGAAATGGAGTTGTCAGTTAGAAATGAATGGATTGCAATCTTAATGTTTCCGAACCTGAACCTGATTCTGGGACCACATGGCCAATGTTTTGTGAACCGGTCTCAGCTATCAAGACGATGTGTTCTTCGGATGATGTTTGACGATGATTATCACACATTTTCAGTGTTTGGTCTTTACGGTCATCAAAAAACAAGCCAAGCATATTCTCGATCACTGAAGCGGGTTCCGGGTTGTTCCTCATGGCGTAACTTCTTCCGAGAACGTCGTACCTTATTATTTTTATAGGAAGTCTGGTCGTGTTGGATTCACTTCATTTTGTGAATATAAAAGGTGACATAAAACGTCTCTTTTTGTTGTTAATGAATTAACTGGAATTGGTTTATATGATCCTAGAAATGGGAATCTTGCAGATGACCTGGTGTTAGTACTTTCCATTGTATATTTAGTGTACTAAATCGTTTACTTTTAAAACAATTGTAAGTTATGTACTATTCTAGCTTTAGTTTATCTACCATTTTATTAAAATTATGACATAATATTTGACCTGTTTATCACCAACCTAATTTAAAAGTCCTTAAGTCTGGAGAGGATACTAGAGATATACATCAGAGACAATCTCAATGATACGCTTGTTGCGGAAACACAACATGCGTACACCAAAGGTAAGTCTACTGACTCTGTCCTCCACTCTGTTGTCAGAACAATAGAAAGATCCATGGAATCTAAGCAATACACACTGGCAACCTTTGTAGACATAGAAGGAGCCTTTAAAAATGTACACACCGAGGCATAGATGCCATAAAGAAATATGAAATACACACAAAAATATAAAATATACACATAGCATTTCGAAAGATAAAAGCAGAGTGGAATAACGAAACTATGGTAAGAAAGGCCACTAAGGGAACACCACAGGGAGGTATGCTATCTCCACTGTTATGGCTTCTGGTGGTGGATGAGATTCTCATTCAATTTCCATATACAGGCATAAAGGCCGTAGCCTACGTCGACGATATAGTGATACTCGCCTTTGGAATTGATTTAAATACTCTAATCGATAACACCACTAAAGCTCTAGAAATGAGTGGGCCGAACAAAAAGATCTAGGAGTTAAACCCACCAAAAATAAAATTGTCCTGTTCACGAAAAAATACAAAATACCATCATTCGACCCACCGATGATAGGAGGTACAACACTTTAAATACGCAAAAAAGCCATATACCTTGAACTTACTCAGGACATTAAACACCTCTGGAGAAAGAACATAGTCGAAAGGACCCGGAAAGCCAACTGTACACTTTATACATGCAAAAAAATACTGGGCAAAAGATGGGGTCTAACACAAATATTGGCATACTAGACGTACACAGCAATTTTAAGACCAATCCTAACTTACGGAGCGCTGGTCTGGTGGTACTCACTAGAAAAAGGCACATATAGGGAACACATTGAGAAGGTACAACGAACGGCATGCGTATATGTTACAGAAGCTCTTTGAAGCACACCAACAGAAGAACTTTTATCAATGCTCACCTTCTGCACCACAACAGATTTTACAAACGAAACAGGAATGCAGAAGTATGGTAAAAATACTGACAGGACACTGTATATTGCAAGGACACTTGCATAAAATTGTTCTGTCAAATACTAACAAATTCACCTTCAGCGGGGAAGACAGCACTATAGAAACGGCAGAACATATCTTATGCCACTGCTCTACACTTTCATGGCGCAGATACTCATTCCTAGGATGGTTTTACATGGAGGATCTAAAGGAAATAGCGGACCTATCGATATCCGGAATTAGGAACCTAACAAAAGCTATAAGACAAGAAGCAACCCGAAGCATACTGGAATAAACCTGGCTGGACTTTTTCTACCATATAACTAGTTGGTTTGCTATGGGACTCAGTTGGCCTATGATCGGTGCATCTCCTGCACCGCCAACGTAACCTAACCTAACCTTGGTTTGACTCTTCATCACCCCATTAATACGGCCCTGTTTAGCAAATCAAACAGTGAAACATGATAAATGCGGCCTTTGATACAAAACAAAAGACTCAAAGCGACGAACTTAAAAAAATTAAAAGATATAAAATTTGTTCTTTCCTTTTAAAATTATAATAAATAAAAGCTACTTGGGAACTTGTACAATTTCAAAAACGACGGCGCGATTTGTAAACAAATGATTTAAATAAAAATGTTTCCATACAAATCAAAAACAATCTACCTAACACATCTACACGGCAAGAAACCATTTTTTCTAAAGTGTTTAGTACAATACTTGTGTTTGCTCCGTCCATGGCCGCAGTTTTCTTTTTTCTTAAAAAACGCTTTAGATTCAATAACTCAAAGTTTAAAAATTAAATACATTTAAATTATACAAAAAGAATAGATAGATAGGATAGAGTAACTAAAATAAATTTTTAATGAAAATAACCATTTTTCTATTTTTTATTTACGTTTAATTATTTTAACTAATAACTAAATTGACTTCAGTAATGTTTTTTAATTATTTAAATTAAAATTCAATATATTAAAAATAATTTACTCATGTCATGCCATTGAAAAATTATTTAGTCATGATTTTAACAATAAATGAAATTTCACCAAATCTTTGAATATTTCTCTAATGCAACCCTCAAATGTTAAACATGGATTGTTTATATTTTATTGGCAAAACACTATTTTAATTCAATTCCAGGTCGAACTATGTCCAATTTGCTGCGGATAAATCGCAGAATCAGTTGAAACTCTCATGGGCCTGGAGGCATTAGATAATTAGTTATCCCCATGCGTTTGTTCTACCTTGTCTCCGATTTGCGTAAAATCCGTTGAGGTTGTATGTTAGTGTCGCTAACAACAACGCGAAATAGTCGTAATTAGTCGACAAAGTATTTGGTGAAAATCCCACGGACGTGGAGGTTCTAGTTAATGAGTTCTGTGAAAACCGAGAATTTGACCTATAGCTTTTGTTTTTAATACATTGAATATTAAATGCAAACAAATATAATAATAATAAAACCAAAAAAAAATTGTTTTAAAATATATATTCAAAAATCCCGCTTAATTTAATTAAATAATACTAGATTATTTTTTGTACAGATTTATTTAACAACGCCAGAAATATTCGTTTAAACTTATATTTTAAGCGCGATCTTAGTGTTAGTTGCGTAGCATCCATCTTTTGATTAATCAATTCATTATTTGTTGAAGTCTGCTGCTGTATTTAATTGGTCTAGATATTGTGCTGAAGTGGTTGCTCGTGCTATTCAAAACTGGTTTGTTAACATTTTTTAGGCTATCTGGATGGATGGTTTTTTACCAAACAACAATGTTTCCAGGATTCTTATAGAATCCAGTTCTATTGAATCTTGCTGAGAAGGCTCAAAAAAAAATCTAGAAATATTTTATAAAAAAAATAGTTTATATAAAGTGGATTTCTGTTGATATAATCAAGAATTATTCGAATCTTGTTCTCTATCTGAATTCTATTCAAAAAATGCAATATATTTAAGTTATTTCGCGGATTTTTGCTGCAGTTTTCCCTGTTATTCGAGGTTTTTGTTTTATATATTTGCTAGATTTGCTAGTCCCGATCGGGACTTTAGGTTAGCTCTGCGTATATTAAGGTGGTCCACAAATACACAAACAAAAAAGTTTCTTGTATCATTAAAAATCATTTAGTTTTTGTTGTTAGCAAGAATATTTATTCTTCATACTATTAATAGAGATCTCGAAATTCGTTTAAACGATTAGCGCTTATTTAAATTATTTAAAAAAAATACTGGAAACACAAATGTGTGCTAACTACAATTACCTATTAAAAACACAATAATAAATGATAAAACAAAAATGCCTAAATCATATTAAAAATATTAGTATGTTTAATTCGGATTTCGATTCAAAACGAAAGAGTTTAAGATACAAACCTAAAGTATAAAATTATTATTTTAAATTGGCATCTAATTTAGCTTACTCCATATAATTCAATATTGTTCAATAAATAATGAAAATCTACCACCCAAAAAATATTTTTTTGGTTCACCTAAAAATTAAAAATTGAACTCCTAATTATATAAAAATGTGCACCTACCAAAACAAAAACGGTGCGCACGCAACCGTGCGTCTAACTTTTTGCGCTTCGCGCATGTTTATAAAAAGAACAAAAGCTATTTTATTTGTTCAGATTATACTTATACAGGTTTTTTCGAAAAAAAACATCAAAAAAGGTATTATAAAAGTATTAAATACGAAATTATATAATTTGCTAAAAATAAAGTCTTTTTAAAATACCTTAACTTCAAAAATTACATTTACTATACTTTATAGTAACATATACAAAACAATAACACCATCCATCTCTGCCGCTCTACGATCCGATTCTTAAAAATAATTACATTAATTTATTGCGCCGCTGCACTGGCTTGGCTGTTCTGCTGCTACTTTAATTACACATTACGCATATTAGTGCACAAAGTGTTTGCAGCATGCACTTTCGCTTCGCGTCTGAGCTACGCAAAACTTACACGAATATCATCCTAAGAGTTTGATATATATACATATATATATACTTTTCATTTAGCTATAGTTTAGTTAAACTCTTTATCGTACATACGACGCAACGCGGTGGTGTGCCACTACTCGTTAATCCAGCAGCGCCGCCGCCGCCGCGCACTGTCTTAATCATGTTTCACAAATTAGCGGCGAAATCTATTTACGCCACGCACGTAATCGAAACTCATAAAGAACGGCGCTGAATTGAATTGAATATTATTCCAAGTTAAAGATAATTTTCTCGCCAAGAGAAATAAATATATACACACACACGCCGATTTTTGCGCCATATTAATGTTTATATTAGCTAGAAGTAGTAATATATATGATTCGAGTTACGCCACCGAGTTTCCGCTAAGCGATCGCGAGCGCACGCGCAGTTTGTTCAAATGCGAATCGAAATAGTAATGTTAACAAATTTGCTTTTTTGTTGCAATGATCTTGCACGCGCACACGCGCAGATTATGTCGTTTTTTTGTCGGTCGGCTAGTGAATGAAAAAGTGCATGCTGGTAATCTAGGTTACGGCCAAACGTGGAGCTTATAATCTTATGATTTTTAAAGATTTTTTGTATGTATTTTCTCTATACCTTTACCTTATGAGAAATTCCATTAATCCAATAATCAGTTTATGAATACATTAATTATAAATTATTTAATCTATCAATCCATCAATTCAACAAACCAATAATCCATCAGTTTAACAATCCAACAATTTAGAAAATCCACCAATCCAATAATCAATTTATGAATACATTAATTATAAATTATTTAATCTATCAATCCATCAATCCAACAAACTAATAATCCATCAGTTTAAATATCCAATACAACAATCCATTAATCAATCAATCCATCATTACATCATTCCGTATAAAATGTATCAATCCATACATCCAGAAATACATCAATTTTTCAACCCATTAATTCATCAATTTATCAATATATCAATCCATAAATACATAAATCCATCAATTCATCAATTCGTAAATTCATCAATCCATCAATCCATCAAATCAAACCATCAATCCTACAAAAAATCACCCAATGTCAGACTTTATCCTTCTAACAATTTTTTCCCATCAATGTAATTTGATTTGTTAAATTTCATCGTTAAAAAAAATAAAGTAAATTTAACAATAAAAAACGATGTAAAAATCTAGATTTTTATTTTCTCCAGTCTCCTCTACTCCCACATTAGTCCCGTACATTCGCGCAACGGCCGTATATATTACACACAAGTATCAACCTGTGCGCCTGTGCAAATTCGCATCGAAAACACGTTTTCGTCAAGCGATTTCATTGCATTTTCTTTACGCACTGTACCATTATGCTGAAATGTGAATGTATGTATACAATATACATAATGATGTCCGTGTGCATCCAACTTTGTGTTGGTGGCTCTGTGCGCGATTGCTGGCAATGCATGCAACGTCCTCGCGAACGGACGTGGGCAATTACACACTATATTATACGGCGATATCTTGCACAAATGAAAAGCAGTGTATTTAATATATGTATTGTATACATCAGGCATATAAGTCTACAATTTTCTCATCAGCACAATATTTATAATGCCGGCATGAAATATTCTATACATTTATATACACATACGCATAAGTTTTAGAATGTATGTGTGTGTGTGTGGATTTTGTGCTACGTACGAGAATTGAAGAGATGCATAATGTAGCTATTTGTCACCTCGTAAATTCTTCAAAATCCAAGCGATTGCACCGCGAATGTAATTGTGGCACAGAGCGTTTGCAGAATAATGAAAAAATTGCAGTGTATCTGTATGTACATGGAAGTCTGAAATATTGCTGATTGTCCTGTAACAGGTTATTCCTGAATAGTAGAATAATGTTAAATATACTTAATTTACAAATAATTTTTATATTGTCCTTTGAGTTTTAATGATTGATTTTGATTAATATTATTCAAATAAAGCATTAATGGTCCTTTAAACCGGATTTTCTAAAGATATAATGTGTTGGAAAGCAAATCTTAATTAAATCATAATGTACAACATTAACCTTTTCCAGATGTACGTGGTCGACATCTGAGATTTTTTGCCCTACTTTAACATAGGGAAGGCTACCTCATTTCAAAATTTTATTCTGCCCGAAAATGTTTCTTGTTTTTTTTTAAGTTCTACCATGTCTAAATCCTGCACTTGCTGAGAGCTGCATAGGCTAAACATTTTTAGTGCCATTTTCTTCAGGGTTGTAGAAGGTGTTTCCTTTATTTCAAATTATTTCAAAAACCATTAGATTTTAAATTATTTTTAGGGGAAATGACTTTTTAACTGGTAGGAATTCCAATACAGTAATCTATTTAAAAATTTCACTGTTTTTTAATTTTTAAATATATTACTGTATTGGAATTCCTACCAGTTAAAAGACATTTCCCCTAAAAATAATTTAAAAACTAATGGCTTTTAAAACAAATTGAAATGAAGGAAACACCTTCTCCAACCCTAAAAAGAATAAAATTGAATAAAACAAGTAAACGACTAGCATAAAATATAATATTGTTTACCAGATAATTGAAAGAGGTAAAAGATGAGGCGATGACAAAAAATGTTTTTGGTACAAACACATAATTTTAGTGTAAAGTAAAAAATGAGGATATACAATAAAAAAATAACTTAGATTTTTCTTTGAGAACCAAATTTTTCAACCTAAAACCATATTTTAGCTACCTACTTCAAAATAATATGACTACATATCTTATTTTTTTCTCTCCATCTATATATATTTAATTTAAATTCCAAAAAACACCTTTTTCTCATTTAGGTTGGGAAGGTAGTCCTTAAAGTCAAAGTCATGAC
The DNA here is from genome assembly GCA_010015015.2 of Bolitophila cinerea. Classification (NCBI taxonomy): domain Eukaryota; kingdom Metazoa; phylum Arthropoda; class Insecta; order Diptera; family Mycetophilidae; genus Bolitophila; species Bolitophila cinerea. The sequence continues at coordinate 2,197 of JAAAKO020019096.1, read as the reverse complement.
AGATTCAGATTATGATCAGAGTAAGATGATAACTTGATCAGAGTCTGTTCGGTGTCAAATTAGAGTCTGGTAAAAGACATTTATTCAATATAGGTCAAATCAAAAACGAAGTCAGGTCAAAGTCAGTTTTACTCTGAGTAAGGTTAAGGTCAGGTAATACTCATTTCAGAGTACAATCCAAATAGAGAAATTTAAAAATTAGGTGAGATTCACGACAGGGAGGTTTAACATCAATTTAATTTATTACCATTCATTTGATGCTAAACTATTCTTCTGTTTTTTAAGTGTATTTAATTATTTTTGGACAGGGTTTTAGGTTAAAAGTAGAGAAGTTTATATCTTTAAGGTATAAACAATAAATTATTGCGAACGAAAGACTTCCCTGGCTAACATATACTTTGGCCCGAAGACTAATTATGCTGAGTGTCTCAGATTTTCATATATTATTTTGTATATCAAAAATAAGTTTTCTGTGGGATTTTTTGCGTCATTTTGTCTGATAAATATATAAATAATATTATGATATTTTATTTATAGATAATAATTTTATATAATATTATTTCAAAATTCAGTTGAAAAAATCTAAGGGTCCTATACTGTGACCTCCAGGTTCATCGGAAAAATATTTAATTCTGGACATAAATGTACATTGCTTTATTTTGATATACTTTTGACTGGTGTCCATTAGTTGCAATACGAATATTTGAGATTTATGAAAAAAAGTAATATGGGATTTTGATACGCGTAAAATCCCTAATCCTTAATCCTTAAATTATGCAAAAACAAATTGTTTGGTGAACACTATTTATTTTTAGCTTTTATTCAATATCAAAAAATGACGAGCATTATAATTTTTGTTGGCAACCACTGTTCTACTTATACTGGACATATGTACTTGGTAGGGTAATTTATTAAATCACTTTGAAATATTATTTTTTAAAAAATTACTAAAAATCTAAAACTATGCTTTGTTTTAGAGGGTTTTAATTTACCAAAATAGTAAAGGGAACCATTATAGAAAAATCATCTCGCAGGCCGCACAAAATATCTTGACGGGACACATGCGGCCAGCATGCCGTGTGTTGGCCACCACTGATTTAGATAGTCGGCCAACCAATATAATATATAATATAACCGTTATAATATAACCTTTCAACGTATTTCCAAAAGCTCTTGAATTTTGTATTTTTACAGAAAGAATAAAATTATCGATGAATGCCTCAAATAGACATTTGAGAATTTAAGGTCTACCGACTTCTGAACAACAAAACGTAAAGCGAAAGTTAGATAGTCTCGAAGAATACAATATGTTTAAAAAGCAAGATTGACTGCAAAATGAACATTAAAAAACAATACAGAATCTATATAAAAAATCAAAATATTTTGAATTCAGCTAACGTAGCATGTTCATATTTATCAAGAGCAACTATCCGAACAAAACGCTTTTGTCACAGTTCTCTTCTGTTAACTTGGGTCCGCTAGTTACCAATCGGGATGGGAAGCTAATGCAGAATTTCACCAATGAAAAAGGAAATATTAATAATAAAACTAATTTTAATTTTGAATGTCGAGAAATGGTGAAACTAGGTTTGATGGTTTAGGCACAGTTAAAGCTACATCTCTCAAATTCTGTATAAGAATAATAGGCCATTTTTAAACATTTTTTTTTACAATTTCAAACACATCTGTTTTATATTATTGAAGTACGGAGATGGATAAGCGAGAGAGATAGGGGACAGCGGAAGAGGGAGTGTTTGAGTAAATGTGTTAAAGACAGCGGTCAAAGAGAGAAACAGTGAGAGTGATATAGTGTGTGAGAGAGATAGATGCTTTGGTTCAACTATAATCAAATTACCCAACCGATTGCTCCGATATTGATGTCGTTAGACATTTATAAGGATTCTTTAAAATTATTTTTTATTCAAATTTAATGTCTTTTTAACTAATTTTAAATTTTCCTAAAGTTGGAAAGCGATTGTAACGGAAATAGTATGAGAGAGAGAGAGAGAGAGATTGTGTTAGAGAGACTGTAAGTGTGATTTTAAATCTTTGTTCATTCAATTTATATTATTTTAGATTTTTGAAGATAAGATAGAAATTATAAAATGTTTTGTTTTCAACCTACAATTATTTAAATATATTTATATAAAAATATCTCTCTCTATATATATATATATATATATATATATACTCTTTA
>JAAAKO020019095.1:0-31740 GCA_010015015.2 Bolitophila cinerea | reverse complement strand
CTATGATATTTGGCACATTTTTCAAAGAAAATTTCGCAGACAAAAGAAGATTTAGAGAGCTTCTTATACAACACAAGTGACTCATCCTTATAGTTTTCGAGAAAACCCAATGTTCCAACTTAAACCGAGATTCATCTTATCCCGGTCTCCCCTATCTTGATATAAAAATCTCGATATTGAATAAAACGCGTAAATAAAGTTTTGTAATAAATTTTTGCAAGGCCTAGGGTGACAAAATAGCCAAGTCCGCCCTGTCACTTAAAACGTTTAGAGAAAAAAAGCAAAAAATGTCATAACGGTCTTGTAAAAACATGTTTTGATTAAACAAAAAAGAGAATAATTAATTTTCAATGCCTTAAATATAATTGTCGTCCAAAACAGCTTGGGATTATTAGCGCACCATAATATATGCGAAATAACTATCATAAGAACACTCAACGCATTAGGACTATTTATGGTGTTTTTGTTTGTTTTTAAAGGATTTCCGGTGAATTAGGACTATGGATTAGTGTCATCGAGTTGTCAACTAAAAATTATCAACCCATAAAAAAATGCATTCCATTCTAATGATGAATACGACCAATTCAAATATCGACCTATATTTCTATATAAACGTACCTTCTTCGCCTATACTTCTCACACGCACTCATTTTATTCAACGTCATTTGTATATAATGCAAAATGCAAACAACGAAATTTCCAAAAAGAGCTCAATTGAGACCCAGAAAGTCTGGCACGACCAGAAATTCCCTGGTTCACACAATGGTCATGCTCGCGCTCGCAGTTTTCGAACGCTAAAGCGCACATTTAATAAACCAAAAAAGACATATACTGACACACACACACACGCTATACGCTATACAGATACACAGGCATCGCACATCTCCTATCCCAAAGATAAGATCTTGTTTAACATCTTGTATTACTTGCACCTCTTCGATATTTATTGATTCTCTTATAATTTGTTTGGTTTTTGTCCGCTAATCGCTTTTTTTGTGTGCCACACTGTCTTTGTATGTATTTGTATGATTATATGTGTGTGTATGTGTGTGTGTGTGTCCAACATAACCTACAAGACGATAATTTGTCCATGATCATGCTTGCGTCGAGTCGACTCTCACACTGCATCTAGATTTATATGCGCTTTACTTTGTGTTTGTATGCAAGTGTTTATTTGAATGCAAGTGTGTATGTGTGTGTGTGTGTTTGTTGCGTGTGTAGACAACAGCGAGCTCGAAATGTTTTTTTAATTACATATTTATATTTAACATTCTCTGTATTTTATGGTAAGACACAGATCGAGGAACGCCAACAACAACAACAAAAATGCAACATTACCAGTACAGAATCAGAATCAGAATCACCACGAATTATTTGCATCGAAAGATCGGGGAAAACAACACAGACATACAAAAAAAAACAAGTAAGATTTTATAAGCGGACGCACACACACGCGATGTAAACCGCCAAGTATAAAATTGCACATATACAAATAATTAAAAAAAGTTTATGTATATATATATGTAAATGTATGGGTTCAAGACTCAAGAGTGGTGTGTTCCGTGTTCGACACAAACACAACAACAACGACATATTATAATGTAGATCTACATGTTAGCAAGTTAGCATAATTATACACCTTTCTATATATAGTATACTTGCGCACGCGCAAACGCATTTACGCGAGCATGATCGGATTTTCTATATAATCTATACACACGTAAAATTGCTTATAATTTATATATATATATATATACATAAATACCTATATAACAAATATAATATTGTATATAGACGGAATTAATTTTTTCATAAATAAACAACACAAATTTGTTGTCTTTGGAATTCTTGGAATTATCTACACTCAGATCCACATGGTTAAAGGGTAATTTTTTAATCGAATTGACACTTCTTGTACGACCGAAATGCGTGATAAATATACTGCGCGTTCGCGCACGCGTCCGCTTGTTGTTGGCTATAGCGTGTTTCGTGGGAGAACTCTTAATACGGTGTTATCAAACAAATTATATCTTTATTTTTATTTTTTCTCAAAATCAAGGTTTAAATCGATATTATTTAGTTGTTTCTTTATATATAAAGTTTCCCTTACAAGTTTAATATTTATACGGTTATTTTTATCCAACAATTTAAGCAATTATAAATTTGTATATATATTAAGGCAGTTGCAGTTAATAGCAGTTTTTTAGCAGTTTTATAGCTTTTTTATCAATTTGACAAATTTTAAAGTTGTGGATAAAAAATAAAATTTTATAACAAAAAAATGTACATTGGAAAAATTAAAAAATAGTACCACAACAAAAAAAGTTTGACTTCGACTTCTATTTCCAAGGATCATCTGAAAATATAAGATTATTTTAATGTTTTGTAATCCTTCAATATTTTATACAATATATTAAATTTCAAAGTAATTTTGGTGCAGGAAAACACAAAAAAACAAAAACGATTATTTTTTTTTAATACAATATTTTCAAATTTAATATATACATATATTTTATTTTTTCCGTCCATTTATTTTTTATTTATTATTATTTTTATATATTATTATTATTATTATTATTATTATTATTATTATTATTATTATTATTATTATTATTATTATTATTTTCTAAGTCCCCTACAAACGAGTCTACGTGCCAAGTTCGAGCAGGATTAAATAACTGGAAGTAGGTAAAAAGGTGTCGAAAAATCAATCGACGGTTATATATCAAAAAGTGAAGTTAAAAGAATGATTTTAAAAACGTACGTTATTGATTTTTACATTAACAACTATTCTGCATATCGCCGAAAAATGACAGATTTTAAATATCGCGTAAATAAAATATTTAAAAAAAAAATACTTATTGTTCATGTTTTTTTTGCAGTTTACATCGAAACAATGTTTTCGGTTTCACTCGATTGGACAAAATCCGATTTACCGAATCTTGATAGGCAGAATCACGATCGTGATTCGATTAGCCGAATGATTCGATTATCCAAATAATACGATTGGCTGAATTACGATTGGCCGAATCGGTTTTTGATTGTTTTTTCCCTTTAATTTCGGCTAATTGTATTATTCGGCCAATAGTGATTCGGTCAATAGTATTATTCGGTAAATCGTACCATTCGGCCAATCGTGATTCGGCCAATCGTACAATCGTTTGTTTGGTATATAATTTGAATTTAAATGTAGCATCCGCTTAAAAATCAAGAAGGGGAAATAAGTGAAATATACAAAGGGGGCAAAATGGTGGATTCCCAGAGAGTAACAATTTTTATATAATTAATAATAATTTATATAATATTTTAATTATTAAAAACCTTCTTTAGCACACAGTTTATTTTAAAATGTATATTGATCTCCGATACATGATAAACATTACAAATAAAATGTAAAACAAAACATAAAAAATGTCCTGTACTTGTTGAAGAAATCGAAATAAAAAGTTCTAAAATACATGACTGTCCTGTAAAATACCATCCGTACTGTATTTTACAGACAGTATATTATATAATAACTGTCTCTCTCTTATTTAATTTTATATCTAATCATTAATCGAAGGGTCATTTATTATCATAATCTTCTGTATAATAATGGAATGTAAGTGTTTTTACTATTATTACAAATATATTTTTCACAGTGGCATCAAAAAAAGACAAACTTGTTTTTTGTAAAAAAAAATGTAACAAAAAAATGTTTTGGTAAAAATCTTTTAAAGTTGTTTCTATATTATTTATTAAAATTTTATTTTCTATTAATTTAAGAACAATAACAAATGTGAACCTTTCTTTTTAATTACATTTTGTTTCGGCACACAAAATAATTTTTTTTTTTCAATTTTGACTTTTATTACATACAGGGGTTGTTACTTTTATTATAAAATAATTTTCCAAAAGTTAAATATATCATAATAAAAGTAACAACCCCTGTATCTAATAAAGGCAAAATTAAAAAAAGACAGATTGTAACAAAATTATTAAAAACCTTTTACGTTGTTTCTATTATTTAATTTTGATTTTTTACACTAATTTAAGAAAATTAAAAATGTGTACCTTTTTTGGTTAAATGTTATTTTGACACACAACATAATTTTATTTTGGCTACTTTATTTATAGACATGAAGAAAAACATTTGTTTTCTCTCCACATAAAAATGCTATACCTTTCGAACGGTTATCCGACCATCTACCTTAACGGCCACCTCAGAGTAAAACATAACCAAATAAAAATACAATGAAACGGTCAAATTTGTCACCTAAACCGTAAACGCATATTATAAATGCGAGTGTGTGTGACTGTGTGTGTGTGTGCGAACCGTATTAAATTTAAAATTATATACATACAAATTATACATAATATACATCTGACAATAGTACAAAAGAGATAAACAAACGTAAAAATTAACGAAATTATAAAACGCGATGTTTTTTACGACACACACACGCACACATACAGCGCGATTCCCGGGGACTTGGTTCCCGCATAAGATATTATATGTATATATATGCTTATATAATTTTTAATATGAGAAATCTCGCGCCAGCAATTTACTGCCCGCTGTTATTGTTTGGACAATTTTGATTGATTTAATTGGTAGCGCCAGGCCAGCTCGAGTCGTGCAATGAGTGCGACTGAGAGCCCATATGAGAGATATATTTATATATGATGACTTCTCAGACTTTAGAGGCGCTAGCGAGAGTATTTATATACCAACATATTTATTTATAACAAAATGTATGTATTTTAAAAGCTCTGTGCTGGGGGATCCAATCGAATAGATTATGTGAAAACGATATAGATGATTTTGTGCGTATATACTCGTATATAGAAAAATATAGGTATCTTATCGATTTTCGATATGATAAGGGAATGATTTAATGCGCATCGCGATTGCGCGAGTTAATAAAATGTGACGTGTAAAATCGTCGAGTAATTTATGAAGATTAGTATTTAAATTTTGAGATGCGGGTGGCTTATTTGAATAAAGAAAGTTTCGGTAATTTATGATTTAATTATTTTCTAATGATTTAGCATCGCACTCGAGCTTTATAGCGGGCTGGCAGATGACAACGGTAAGTAAATTTAAAATAATAAATTACATATGCTATGCGATTTAGCACCTTTTTGAGATCTGCAAAAAGCCAGTAGTATCTGGGGGCAGATCTGGAGAATACGCCGGCTGGGGGAGAAATTCGAAGCCCAACTCAATCAGTTTTATTGGTTAAATAGCACTTTTTTATTAGCGATAAGAGTTTTTTTGCGATTTCGATCTTCAAACGGATGATATCTTTAGGATGTCAGCTATCTCTTGTAATTTTAATTTTCGGTCGGACAAAATCCTTTTGTGGATTTTTTTATATTTTCCGGTACAACTTCCTTATTTGTCCGTCCGGAACGTGCTGCATCATCGGTGTCCGTACGACCACGTTAAAAGTCAGTAAAGTCAGTAAAAACGGGAATCATATATAGATTTGCTCGATAAAATGTGATTTAAATCAATATTTCTTACGACTAACTAACTAACACGTAAAACCTTGTCAGGATGATTTTAATGCGAATAATACTTTGTTAAAATGGTTAGCCAGAACAGAAATTTATTTTTTAACACTAAAATAACGTGTTAAAAATGTTGTGGGTTGGCCAATGTGTACATAACCAATCCTTACAATTATCTTTTACATGGTTTTTCGTCTAGATTTTTCATAGTAATATATTTAAATTAGTATAAAATTTATAAAAGTCTGTCGTGACCCATGATATATCAATATCAAATTTAAATTTAGGAAGGTACGCGAGATTTCAATCAGGTAATAAATTTGAAATATATTTAAATTAAAATTTAAATCAAAAAATATCTGGCCAGACCCATGTGCCTAACGAAGGGTTAAAAAGGAATTAAAGGAACTAAGGGACGCAAATTTACAAACCAAGAACAAGATTTTCTGTGTTTTCTCTTGAAACCTTATCAAATATACTTGAAAAGGTAAGACCTGGATAGCTTTCTGATGCAAGAAAGAAACCATTAATTAAGACCCTATTTTCTTAGATAAAAGTATTTATTATAGTTTTGTAAAGAAAGTATTGTTTCCGTTTTACTAGAAACCTACTACACCCCTGGGCAAATATTACCTTTACATATTCTGAAAGGTTGTTTTTTTTTGTTTTGATGCAATAATTTTTTTAAAATGGCTGGTAGAATTTAAAAAGTTTTTTATTTTTTTTTAAAAACTTCAATGTCATATTAAACATCTTTCAAAAAATTTTAACGTCTATTTAAAAAAAAAATATGTAGTTTATATTTTTTAAATTTTTTGCATTTAGACCAAAAAAACACTATCTTCATTTTTGCAGGATGTTTAATATGAAACTGGTTTATAAAAAAATATATATAAAATGCATGTTTCTATAATAATTTTTAGTATCAGGGCCTAAACCATACGTCCTAGAGAATTGAAATTTGGAACACAGCTAGATGTAATAGAAAAAATAATAATAATAATAATTACGCCGGGTTTTTCCGAAACAAAAATTATTTTTTGCAAATTTGCTTATATCTATCCCAAAAGGCCAATTTTGATATATGAGTTATTTTTAGTATATATAAATTTAAAAATAAAAATAAATGGCCGCTTTAACTTTTTTGGTTTACGCAGAAAATTATTCTACATGGTGTCCCAAATGTATATATTTTTATCTTATTTTTATATGTATATTGAACTACCCTGACAAACGATTTTTATGATGAAAACGTTTACATGCATTAAGATGAAACCAGCTACAAGATTATGTAAAAATAATTGCAAAATTCGTACAGGGTGTCTCAGAAACAATTAATTTATTTTAAAAAAAATACGATTTTTAATTACTAGATAACTATTTCTAATATCTAACATATGTTTTATTTTTAAGAGAATAAATAAATTCAATAATTCATAAAAATGAGCTACAAATATATGTCAAAATAAGTATTACTTGTATAATTAAAACTACATTATGTTTTGTAAAATATCTATGTATAGGATAGAAGCCGTGAGTATGAGAAAAGAAAAGTATCTATTAAAATAATTAAAAAAAAAATTAAACATAACTTCGCATCTGTAAAACTATACCGGTTTTCACTGACTCACCGTTTATATATTGAATTGTACGGAAAAAATGTGACTGTAATAATCATTATGAAAAAAATATATGTCACCTGGACAATCTCAATAGTACCTTATCTAGAGAAAAAATATAATTTAGTATTTCAATTACGAGTGTGAGATTATATTGAAAGTTTTGCTGAGGGAATGCAATCTAGGTTTTGTACAAACAAATAAATAATAAATTTTACATAAAAATCTCAATAATACCTCGATTAGAGAAAAAAATATAATTTTGTTTTTCAATTAGGTTCTGTATAAAATTATCTGAATAAATTTTACCTGGAAAATCTCAATAATACTTTGACTATAGAAATATATATATACATATATTTATATATGTTATATAAATAAATATAATATAATTTTGTATTTTAATTTAGATTAGGAATATAACATACTCTTCAATGGGTCCAAATTGCGACCTGCGTGCGTTCGTCTCATTATTTAGATTTAAAATAAATTTATACATATAAGATATATGACATACAGCATTTACATTATTACTATATACTATTATTTTTAAATTGACACGTGTTTCATAAAAATAAATATGTTATGAGAACGAACTGAAAAAAAATACATTATCATTTATTTTTCACTTATATATATATATATCTCATAATTTACTCAGAATTATTGTTTCTTTATATTCTGAATGCATTCCACGCTAATGACTTGTTTAACCTATAAATAATCTTTGTTTACTATTTTCCAAATATGTTATGCTTGCGCTTGCGTATGTGAGCGTAAAGATAATTGTCTTGAGGGAAATCAACGCGCCTGTTTAAGAAAAAACTCAACAAAAAAACCGTGCCGCGTACCGTAACAGTGCGCCGGCGCGCATCTGCGAAAAGTATCATATTCACTATATATAAAAGATAAATGTGCGTGCGCTCCCGGAAAAGCGCCGTGAGTCGGAAAAACATATTATAAGGTATAAAAAAGAGCGCATGCGCTTGCGCATGTGTGTGCATTTAAATTTACCGGCATCAGCTGAACACGTCGCAATTATACGATTCAAATAAGACTATACACAGATTTATGGTAATGTAAACAAACTTTTTTTAATCACGATCTAATTTCTTGTATTTTGCTATTTTGACGCACACATCGTAGAGTACCTCCTTGGCGGACATCTGTTGGGTCTCCTGGAATACGTTCAGAATGCGACCGCACTCGATGATAAAGTACTCGAGTTCCTTGGTGTCGGTTGGCTTTTTGGACTCTTCTGCGAATGCTAGGCACTTATTGGTTAGTTGCGTTACCTGTGCCCGCTCCGAACTAAACGCCTCGTCAAGGTCGAACAATTCTAATGCTGGCGCCGGCACTTCGCTGAAAATTGGCTGGAACACCTTGAAAATCAAATATACAGAGAATTATTTTATAATTCGATATATATTCTAAATAGATAACTATAGTTAGAATTACTTACCGCAAGCTGAAGCGGTGGCAACGGTATCTCAAACTGCGGTTTGATTATTTTCAGTGGCTCATATTGCAAGCCGAGCTGACGATACAGATCGATGACGACATGCAGCTGATCATTGTTGATGGAGTAAAGTCGAGTATCAAACATTTTCTTAAAATCTGACGGTATGTCACAGTCCATTGATTCGAGGAGGCTCATCTTTGGCTGTTCGGCTAGAAAAATAGTGTCCGGCACAAGTTTGTTGTCATTAATGTCCACCTCTCCGAAATCGTATGCACTGAACTTGATAGTGTCCTCGGTGAGCAAAGTAAGAAAGTAATCCCAAATTGCAATGTTTGACTCTTCTGTTAGATACTTATCGTTGAACATGTGGCCGGCTCCGATAGCGATAATCTTTCCGTTGCGTTCGTTGCAGAAGTACCCAGCTACAGGACGATTGAAGGGATACACAACCGCACCGGTGGTCAAAAGGATGTTCGATGGACTGGCAACGTTTAATGTGGCACCAAACGGATAGACAAACTGAATTTTAAGTTTCTCGTCGCTACTGAACTCAAACGGAATTAGACTGATGTGCTTGTCCAGCAGTGCTCGCCACATGGACTCGCATACAACACCACCGCCAATCATGCACTCCTTGGGATGGAAGTACTTATAGTATTGCGTGCGTACTACGGTATCTATGATGTAGAGACAATTTTTGTCGTTTAGTTGACACAATTAATGGGAAAGATAAAACGTTAAAGAATCCATTTAATTTGAGAGCTTGCCAAGGAAATCCCAATTTTAGAGGTAGAATGGTTATAACTTTCTTTGAAAATTCCGATAAATAACGAGACCTTAAAAAAATCCTAAATAAATCCTAAATACAAATGCCTGAAAACCAAATTTTTTTTTAAAAAACAAAATTCAATATTTTACAATTCAAAAAATACAATAGCAAATTGCAAAAAATTGCAGGTTTTAAACCAAAAAAGAAATATTAAATGCATGTAAATTATATAAATCCTGAAAAAAAACTAAAAGAATAAAAATATTTAAAAAAGCAGAAGTTCCTAAAAACCATATGTTTTTTATGTTTTAACACTGAAAGTTGGCCAATTTTAGCTAAATTAATGCTACAGGTTCGAATTGAGCGTTTGACCAAAGGACGGCGGCATGAAATAGACCACAAAACATTTTCAGTATTCAACAACAATCATGTGCTGCGCAGCATTATTCTTTTATTTAACAAAAACACAAGAGAAGAAGAGAGAAAAGAGATTTTGGGAGATTTTTACAGGGTATAGTTTGCCTGTCACCCAAAGGACCAGCTAATAGTAAATGATTCCCTGCCAATTCCACCAAACACACAGCAACACCTTCCTGGCCGTCAATCCTGGATTGGGTAACGTTTGGAAGGCTTTACCGCGCTTCGACCACGACCGTTTGCTCTTCTCGTTGTCGTATTAGACCCATTTTTCATCGTGCAACACGCTTGGTTACAGTATCGGGCCCATAAACTAAATTTAAGCCAAATTGAGCCACTTTGGCCGTTTTTTCGTCTTTATTGAAGAAAAAATTTAAAATATGGCAAATTTTCTCTTTTTTGATGTATGAGATAGGGTGGTCAATAACGGCGCCATCTATTAGATAAAAACCAAACGAACTAATATATGTTCAAATATTAAATTTCTTAATACGGCTCCAATTTTAAATAAAATCTTAAATGAATGAAATGGCTACGACAACAAAGATCGTGTCCAAATAGCATGTCCTAGTAGGCCAAATGGCAAGCGCTTTTATGTTATTGTCGGTTTTGTAGAAAAAGCGCGTGCGAACATCATCGGAATTACCACATGTAGACTTTTATAAAATTTGTCCAATAATTTAGAGTTTGGGATTGGAATGAGAGCAAATTTCAAAGTATTTAAATCTATGATAGAATCTTATTAACGTGTAAAACTTGAGGCTTATGCTAATGTTTTTGTGAGAGATTTGTGTGTTTCTTTTTTGCTCCTGTCTAAATAAACGGTATTTAAGGGAAATGTCGGCTCTTTAGTTGCACACCGTGACTTACCATTATTTATTGTCATCCCGTAGTCTTCGAGCAGGAAATTTATGTTTGTATTGAAATCCTGCTCTCCGCCTTCGCCAAGTAACACCATGAGACTACCGCCATTATCAACAAAGTCCTGAAAAGATAAATAATATAAAAATACGTGTATTTCGATAAATAAGATTAAGATTTTGCAGACAACTTTAATAATATCTCTGATAAAAATAACATATTTACTGTAAACTTAATTTCGCTATCCGTGCATATATAGTGTTAAATGTAAGATTTTTGCTTGTATATGTGGAAATATAGGATTTTGAAATACTAAATTTCAAACCCATCCTGATGATATAGATTGGTCAGTTAACCCCTTAAGGAATGCTGCATGATACACTGCGCATGTTAGCCATTATAAAATATCTCCATCACATCAACAACACCAAAATAACCCACCTTCAAAATTTTAAATTCTTCCTCGGTAAATTGATCCTGTGGACCTGCCAGCACAAACAACTTAGTCTGCTTGAGTGTATCCTTGTTCAGTTCCTTGTTATTTCTATACATTTTTCAGTTTCCTTATTAAATATACACTCATTCAGATAAAAAATGTATCTCGATACTCACACTTCAACCCTCCAGCTGGCCTTAAGCTTGCGATGCAAACTCTTGTAGTTATCGGCCAATTGAAACATCTCGTTTTTGGACGCATTAAAGGTGATCACTGAATTTCCAGGCACGGTAATCATTTCAAATTCAAATGTGATTAAGATTTAATGGGAATTATTTAAAAGTAATTTAAGGAAAACCAATGTTGTTGTGAACACAAAATAAAGAAGATTGATTGCTATGCCAGACCGTTTTGTTGTGGTCTAATAAAATGTCATGGTAACGGCAGTGGTTGTTGATTACCCACACAGGCGCTGAATTCAAATTGCGCGTACTCTTTTTGGCGCAGGTACAATAGTGTACGCGGTAAAATGTTTGTATTAAAAATATATTTAAAAAAATTATGTTCATCAAACTCTTTGCAGGAGACAATAATGCATGTATGTGCTTAAAGAACACACATGTCGAAGAGAAATGACGTTAATGTGCATCCGAATAGTTTATATATTTATTCGTTATGAAAAGAAGTCAATCAAACCGAACTTAATACTAAACAAATATTCAAAGGCGCAGGCGGCTTGTCGCACTCGATGCCACTGCATTTTCATAATGCTACTTTTATGTATGTGCATATAGCATATTATACACAGCTGAAACGGACGTTTTTGTATGTGTCTTAGCTATTTCATAATTTATTTGTATATATGATTGGTTAAAGGGGGAAATTTAAAGGGATCGTCATGCCTATATTCAAAGTTACATTTTAATAGATGATATATGAATAATTATGAATAAGAAAACAAAACCAATTTACCGAGGCGATTGACGATTTATTATTGGAATTCACTGTGTAATTTGATAATTCTAGATTCTAAAACAATTAAACAAATCTTCGATCACTTCTAAACAGAAAAAATCATAACGATACACGAATTTTTGCATTTTCTCGCCGTCTGTGTGCTCAATATTATTTTTATGTATTATTCCCATTATCTGGTAAATAAAATTCTGTTTACAATTTCTATCTTTTTTACTAAAGAACCTTTAATGAAGTATTTCAAAAAAAAAAAAATACTACACACAATGTTGTTGTTGGTATTTCGCCTTTCCTTCAATGAAAATTTGAAAAGTAGTCCCGCTCACTTATCTTATTTATTTTTAGGTTCCCTTAACAATTTAAAATTATTTGATTCACTATTTTTTTATTAATAAATAAACCTTAGTATAAGTAGTAGTATATAAAGGCCAGTCTAATAAAACACACTCACAAAAAAAAACAATTTCAAAAAGGTTGATTTTTTATGATAAACTCCTTCGACATACTCAAGAAATAAAATATTGAAATATAAAAAAACGGAAGTGTGCCATTTTAGTTTTTTTATTATTATGTCCTTTAAACATGTATTCTGTAATACATGCTCGAAAATTATGTTTATTTAAATTTTCGCACTAATATTAGATAGCGACATAATAAAAAAAACAAAATAGTGTGTCTGTTTTTTTTAAATATGTATCATTTAAATGGAAAAAATAAGAGCTTGACCTTCAAAGTAGCAAATAAAAAGTTCTTCCTAAGAGGATAAAGTCCTTCTTCAAATAACCTTCAATTTGTTTTTCAAGTTACAACTCAAAATACAAAAAACATCGGGATAAACAAAAAATAATAAAAAACCTGGGCTATTATATGTATAAGATGATTTAGGATATTAAATTTAAAAGATACCCTATTTAGATATATTATTTACAGATAAGTTCATATACAGTATTATTTATTAATACAACACGTCATTATGGCTGATCATTTTGAAAGACCGTTTTTTTAAGGATGCATTAAGATCAAAAAATCAGGTTCTGTATGTTTATCTTTTTAGATGTTTCTAATATATTCCAATCTAATCATTTAATATTCAAAGTATGTATAAATTATATAATCTTTTTCTTTTATTTTAAGAGCTAAATTAGGATTTGAATTGCGTATTTTTGGTTACCTTTTTAACACATTCTATTTATTGGACCTCTAAGATTTTTACTGTTACTTATATTACTTTTCGCTAAATTATTATTTTTAACCCCCTCCCACCACATCGTAACACAACCGTGTAACAATATTTTATTAAAAAATTAATAAAATGTAAGTCTTAAAAAAAATATGGAATTTGCAATTTAAACCACCCACTCCGTAACACGTCGTAACAAAATTCGAAACCCCCTCCCCCATATAGCGTTACGTAATATATGGACGACCACTTGCGTATATGGAACAAAAAAACATGAGAGTCTGCAATTGTTAAATGCCGTGATTATAGTCCTCTTGGGGTTTAAAAAAATGAAATATTGGAGAGCTTTTAAACCCTATTTCGAAGGCCTAAACTGCACTTTTGTCCCAAAGAGGAACCCCCTAACACCGAAAAACAACAATTTTTGTTTAGGAAATGAACCCCATAGGGGTGGGAAGGGTTCAAAGATTTGGTAAGAAAATAGAAAAATAAATATTTCGGAGCGTTCCGGGAAGTGTGGTTAGTGTATTTGGTAATAAATTAAAGGTATTTAAAATATCAATAATATAAAAATAAAAGGAGAAAACTGAACCCCCTTTTTAGGAGATATTCATATAATATACATATTTCATATAATTTGATATAGAAATAGGAGGGGGAAAGGTAAAACGAAAGAAATGATGCCATTTTATTCAAGATGACAAATTCTCCTCCCCATATATGAAATTTATATGAAATTTGACATTTTTTTAATATCACCTGTTTCCCCTGATTCCTACCATATTATTTTTAAATTACTATTATTTTAAATACCTTTAATTTGATACCCAACATACTTAGCACACATTCCAGGACGCTCCGGAATATTGTTTTTTTTTCTATTTTTTTTACCAAATCTTTGACCCCCTCCCACACCCAAGGGGTTCATTTCCTAGAAACCTTATTATGATTTTAAAAGTTGGGGAGACCCTTATGAGAGGGTGGGGTAGAAAATATCCACAGGCATTAAGACTAAACTGCATTATAATGTTACTGTGTGTTACTTATCAAATAAATTATTATTATTATTATTATTAAATGATTTTTAATTTTTCATTAAAAAAATCTGTCGGTACTGCAGCACACCACACTGGCCATGGCCATATGCACTCTCGCATACTCAAGATGACCACATCCGCTGAATACACCGCAAAACTCACCACCGCAAAGTCAGCACAAACTGCTCGCAGTCACCTTCGCATCGCTACTGAACTGTCATCCATCATTTCGAGTTCATAATTTTTCGAAGATTAGTTATTGAATTTTTCACGAAGAGAATTTCGTAAAAATGGCATCTTTATGTGGAAGAATGGCCATCACTGCTGCCCGCAGGAACTTATCCTACTCGTCGGCTCGCTATTGCAAAGGTACGTTTAATTGTGATCGTGGCGCACAGCCCAAAATCGCAGCTCGCCAGGTGACGGCCTCCACCGAGACAGATTTTTCTCTTGTAGAGGTTACGTAATGGACGTGCATTTGGGCTAGGATTAGCTGTCATTGGTGCGATTGTGTACAGAAAAAGCCTGTCTAGAGCCTCTGCGAATAATAGTCTTACTGAAAAATAAAGAAATTTTTACGCTTTTATTGCATACAATTTGTCATTTACAACATTTTGTTCAGGCAACGCACACTGCGCGATTCCGCCCTTCAGAACTTCGACATTATGTTCGAAATTTGTGCTCTTGAAATGTGTTTCTGTGTTATCGGGAAGAATGGGTTATACCTTTTTTTTAATTAGGCTTTAAATATAATATATATATATTAATTATTTGTATTTAAACATCTATACATTTTTGGAAGTTTCATTCAAATGTGTAATATTAAAAACAATAACATTTCTTGCCCATTTTAAGCCATGAGCGACCCAATGGAACACGCCACCGGTATCGAGAAGCGTGAGCTCTTGGCTCGAGCTGCCGGTAACGACAATCCCTTCGACATGAAAGTGTTCAAGCGCGCTGAAGGAACCAAGGACACACCAACATTGATTCCATCAGCTTTCGATGCCCGTATCGTCGGTTGCATATGTAAGTTATCTTTGTAACACTTTAAACTGACTACATGCCTAATCTCTTTTTTTCTTCAATTTATAGGTCACGAAGATCAGACTTTCATCCAGTGGATGTGGTTGCACCAGGGTTCCCCAAAACGTTGCGAATGCGGATACTGGTTCAAACTGGTCGAGAAGGCTCCCGTATAGAATAGTTTTCAATTGTAAATTAAAGCAGACATTTACCTATTAAAAATCCATTAGAAGAAGCAACGGTATATTCATTTCTGCCAACTGGCAAGATTATATTCAATTGGATCATAACACAAAAGTGGTGTTTTTTATTACGGCGCTACTAAAAGAGAAAGGAATTTGATAGGTGTCGCTTTTATGGGGGTTTACCTTATCTTTCTTGTAATGCATATGTTTATTTAGGATATATATTGATGTTTATTATTTTACATAAATAAATTAAAAATTATAGTAAAAAAACGAGAATTTAAAAAATTTAAATATATAATTTTTAAAAATTTTGTTTTAAAGAAATATTTATAATCCTTGTTTTCAAAGTTCTGTGAAATTAAATGTTTCAAAACAAGAAAAGTTTAAAACAAAATCATATTTAAAAATATTTTTATTTTAATTTTTTTCCATTTATTTTTATTTTTTTGTATATTTTTAAATTATTTCTAAGTCACTCAAACGAATATATGTGCTAAATTTGGGCTAGATCATATAAGTTTAAGTTAGTTAAAAAAGCGTCGAAAAATCTACCAACGGTCATATATACCAAGCGAAGTTAAAAGAAAGATTAATTGTGTGTAAGCGAGATTTTTTTCTGCCGTCCAATAAAAGGTTATTAATCAATATTAACAACAATACAAAGAATAACATAAGTATCAATGATACTATTTCAGCTGTTCAAACAAAATTGTTTATTCAATCCAAGAAATACTATTACTTTTTTTGTAGAATTAGGCTTTTTGACATTTTTTTTCAAAATGTTTGTTTTTTATATTTTTCTCCACAATTTATAAATTATTATTATTATAATCATTAAACAACCATTTTTTTAGCTCTCTTTGTTTTATTCGTTACAAAATATCTTTACACAGTTCATAAATGTTAAGTTCTATTTCAAAGTAATAAACACACAATCAAAATTCAAAACAAAATTTAAAAATATATAATGTATGTATTGTATAATAAATGTTGAGTAGATATATTTTAATTATTTTTTTAAATACCCTCGTAACTTATAACGTAATAATAAAACATTTTTAAACTTGATTCTTTCAATAATTTCATACGAAAGGAAACACTGCGTTAAGTTTAGTGTATGTTCGCAAAAATATAATAGTAGACATTAAGCAATATTAACAAAACTACAGTTATACGCTATAACATATACTACAACATTCTACAGCATTATTACAGACTGTTGTTTTACATTCTCGCATTCAAGCGGCTGTGTGTTTATGAGTTTTTTCTTATTATCATATCATTATCAGCATATACTTTTACACTTTATTCGTTCAAAAGGGTTTCGTATTCGGCGTTGAAAAATCGTCCAAATGGCGTTCAGCAGGGGCGTTCAAACGCACAAATCGGAAGACACACTAAAAGCAAAAGTTTAAAACAGAAACGAAAACACCTGACGATTGATCAACGCACATGCAGAAACACAATAATATTTTGATTTACTAATTATAATAGCGATTTTGAATTCGATTTTATTCTCTAGCATTTCTAATATTTGCATTGTTTGTATATGTGTATATATCTATATGTTGTTCTTAAACATTTATTGTTAAACTTTAGAAATCTACTCGCGCGTTTTTGAGCTGTCTGTTTTCTCAGTTTCGACAACGACGTTTACTAATTCACCTAAGACAACAAAGATTTGTATATTTTGAAAGGTACGTTCGTATTGTAGACTAGTGTTTCGCAGAATACTGATAGTGAGAAGAACAGATGTGCGCGCGTCCATGTTCTCATAATTTTGTATCAATATTTTCTTCTCGACCGTGTCTACAAACTACAACAATTTTTTTAACCTAATATTGGTATCTACTCGATTTTTGTGTACCACAATTTGAAACAAAAACATCAAAATTTAATTCAAAATAAATTTTGTTGAGCTTTTCAATTTGTAAAATATAAAAAATATATAGTATTTAAACCTTTTACACATGCGAAGCGAACACAACACATGCGTTTATAGTCTCAGCCACCGCGGCGGGAGGGAGGATTGGAGGTGCCCAGACAACGTGTTTGGTCCACTCAAACAGGAGGCGTATCAATAACCAAATAATATATAATGTATATATATGTATATGTACTTGACTTATAATTACTATATTCCATAGACGAATATAGATCGTCTTTACCATTATTTATTTTTGTGTGTTTTTTTGTGGGAACACACATCCCGAACGCACTGCACTCTACTCTATTTGCATTGTACATCCTGACAGATGGTGTTCAGTTTCTCGGTGGACGAGTCACCGGTCACAATATTGATGGAGCTGACCTTGGCACGTTGGTAGGCTGTCACGGTGTTTTCACCGAGTAGCTTAATGCATACGTAACCGATTAGGATGGCTATTCCAGCCGTTAAGATACGTACAATGGGATCGACGTACACCTGAATTATGACCCAGGCACAGGCACCGGTGATGCACATAATTGTCACCAGTATAATTGTCTTGGCCCAGTGATTGATTGTGAATCCACGCTCCCAGTATAATCTAAATAAACACATAAATACAAAATTATTCATAGCAAACAAAAAACTGAAAAAATAAACCTACTTGTTGGTGCGCTCTATCTCGTACGGTGAATCACATACTTTACACTTGAGCATCTCATCTGACTTACTACAGCTCTCCACCAGCCACCGCCGCAGACATTCGTGGTGCACCGAACTAACGTCACCGGTACACTTGCACGGCTGTATAAGTGGTTCATCTTTCTCTGCATCATAGCAGATCCAACAGTCTTTGTTCACCAGAAACGATTGACCCTCTTCGGGTGACGTCTGTGGTCGTTCGTTTGAAGTACTTGCCACCGGCTCGATTGGCTCGACCTGACGACGGAGTAGCTTACGTGGATTTAAGATCCACAGTTGCTCGGGTGCCATCGAGTTCCAAAGACAGCACGGAAACCAAAGTGCAACGCCAACTTCTACCGAACGGAACACAATGTCGTGCCAGTTTCGCGAGTAAACGGGTACCCTGAAAACGAAAAAGAGACATAAATAAAAACAAATATTTGTGGTTTTAAAAGATTACACTTACTTCTTCTTCCAGAATCCGCCCAGCGTTTCGGAAGCCAGAAAGCCTACAATCACGATCATCATAACGGCCTGACTCAAGAGACCAAAACGCGCATGATGCACCTGTACGGTGTTTACGTTCTGGTTGCTTGTCGATGATCCGGAATCATAGATGAACTCACCTCGTATTTTAAAAAATACCTCAACACCGTAGATCAAGAAGAACACGACAACAATCAACAGCAGGGCCGCATAGCATCCGTTGAAGATGTGTGCGTACACTTGGCGATCAGAAGCCAGTTGCGAAGCCAATACCTCGGCACCGAAGAGACTGTATGGAAGCAAATTGAATGCCAGAAACCCGAGAAAACTCTTGGACAGAAACTGAGATGCACGGATGTTGCGAAGATGAAAAATCTGTCAAAAAAAGAAAAAAATATTTAATATAATGTATTTATTAAAATAACAATATTAACAAATTATCTAAAAAATATATTACATGTTTTATTCACTGCCATTCTGTAACTGCCTAACCTACCTATCATTTCTAATGAAGAATGTATGATTTTTTTATGTTTTTCCGCCGAATAAACTTCATTCTATTTTGAGGTATTTTTATTACAGTCAGTTACATAAAAGAAGTTTTTATGTGTTGATATCTGTTCTAATATACAACAAAACATTATTCAACCGCATGAACTAATAAAAAACATTTAAACAAAAATATAAACAAATTCATGGGTTGGACAACCTTCGTGGACTTGTACCGCTCCAATGGACATTATTATCATATGTGTTTACATTATATAAAATGTATGTGTGAACATTTACTCGTGTCTGTGGTCACACGGCTCGGCGTTAACGTAAATCCGCAGATGATGATTATACGATAAACACATGTATGTGTGTGTGTACGAGAGTTGATTTATGCGCAAACACTTGTTATAAAATATAGATACTATATAACAGAAAATCACGTACACATATACATTATACATACACACTATTAAACATGTTTATATATATATATATATATGAATGATGAGTGCAAGCAGTGATTCAAATAAACAACACAATTTGCATACTATCATACAAGTCAGACGAGCTGATAATGAATAATTCAACGAATTTGCCTGCATTTTTTATTATGAACAAATAGTGTTGTTCCATATAAATTTTAAATAAACATACCTCAGCCCAGAGACAAACCACCAAAGAGGCACAGGTCATCAGAAGTGGATAGTAGGCGGACTCCAAGTTTGAAGCCCATCCTGGAAGCAACACCTCCTGAAAACACATAACGCTATAAAACCTTGCAAAAATTTCAACAAAACGAATAAACAAACCGGCGTCGTAAAATATGCACCACGCAAAAGGGCCGCTATAAAAACGACAAAATAAAGTAGTTTCTGTGTGCTGACACGACAAGCCCTCAGGAATGAGGGCTGTTTCAACCGCTGATACTCGGCCACTATGCATATTAAAAGCTGAATAAGTGACACGATGGCAACAAAATAGAATACCGAAGAAACGCCTACAAAATTCATGGTTAGATTAATACTGATAAGACGAGATTTGTAATATTGAAAAAGGCACTGGAGACTTACCCACGTGGTAGGGTAGATTAAAGCCAGAGCATTCGTCACCGCTGTATCGGATTTCACAGAGACAGGTTCCGTTCAGACAGTCGCCCCGACCAGAGCACGGAGTGTCCTCGTCGGGCGGCAACTCGTCGATTTGAGCTGAGGAGCACCTCATCAGTGATTCAAAATTTGATAGCATGGTATGTTATAGGCCTGCAAGAAAAGAAATAAATGTATTTATTGTATAAATAGTTAGTGTGTCTAGATTATTCTTTTATTCCCGATCTATATATATAAATATATATATATATGATATATATGAATCCCATAACCTACCCCAATACAATAAATTTTACATATCATCAGTATTGGGTTTATTTAAAAAAAAACATGATTTGAGCCATAATATGCATTAAACACAAACACGCAATCATTACTCACTGCAATTCCATTACGTTAATACAGCCCGAACAACAATACAAAATTATGCAGTCTGTAATTTTTTCACTTCCTCGAACGAATTAAAATCTCAGCTATATGGTGCGTAATGATTAAACTGCTAGCCTAGCACTTTTAACAACACTAAACAATCCCCCTCGGTGTCACATTGATTCGTCACCAAATATAATAGACGTATTATTTGTTTATTTATTCGTTTCATTAGTTAACTCGTGTGCTAGTACGAGACTAAAATATATATAGTAAAAATGCACTGGCGAACAACTTTATGGTAACAGCTAGGCAGAAAGCGAACGTCGCCGTTTATGCACACAAAGAAAAATGGCTCTGACATTGTATCTCACTCTGAAGTCTGTAAAATTACCTCGTTGGACCTCCATTAAATAAAGCGCAATTGGCTGGAGATGGTCTGAGCAATGGACACACACAATAGGCCAGTGGCCTGATACAAAAACGGATTTTAATTGGAATTTACACGTGAATTTCGGGTGTACTTTGTCATCATTTATTATCATAACATGAATGTTGTTTTCGATTATGGCTAGTTTTTTGTGTGCAATATTTTTGCAAAGTGAAAGTTCGAATTTTCGATTCCATTTTGGTGGTGCTGTCACATGTATGTTCGAATTTACACCGATATATGATGGTAAGCAGATTTAGTGGTGGATGTTGGATTGTGAAAAAAATGTTAAAAAAATTAAAACGTTAGGGTTTTAATTCAAATATTTAAATTTAAATTAGACTCTAGGCTATAAAAACACATATAATAATTCTTATTCAAACCTGTTTTTCTATACAAAAGCATGTCTGCATTAAGCGCGTAATTTTTTTTATTAATAAATAAATAAATTTATAATTATATATTTAGATTTAATTAAAAATATATTACAAATATTTATTTTACATTATTTTATCAAACTAGTCAATGTGCCAATTTTGAGCTGGATCAGATAAATGGGTAGTGGGTTGAATAGGTGACCATAGATATATCGACGGTCAGTGAAGTTAAAAGAAAGATTTTAAAATTAAAAATTCTGTCGAAACATGAAAATATGGATAAATAAAAATAAAAATAGAGACTAAAATGCTTTTGTCCATGGCTACAACACTGTGCGGCGGCCAAATTGGCTGTAGAATTTTTATAGTGCGCCCTGATTTCTTCTCGGCAAAATTAAATTAACCGTGGGAGAATTTTAAAATAAAAATCGTTTATTTTTTTTAAATCTAATGACAAATGTTCTGAAGACTAGCAAAAAAACCAAAATATTATTTTCTAGAGGGAATGAAATGGAGAAAATTTTTAGGTAATGTCTTAAAAAAGGTGTGGAGAAGATCGTGTTACAAAATCATATATACAAATGTCAGCTTGGTGCGCTTCCTAAGTTAGATTTTGTTAAATTTTATTTAAATTAATTAATTGTGTATATAAAAACATATAGTAAAGACAAGAAATGCAATAATGCACTCGACTCCTAAATAAAAGATATTCATATAATGTTATATGTATAATGTAAATAGATTATTAAAAAAACTTCGAAGTAAACATATTATTATTATTACATATTGTTTTGAAATAGTTGTATTTTTTAATATAAATGATTAAAATATTATTTCTATGTGACAAAAATTTGTATTACATCAAAAAATGCAATCCCAAAATTCACCACTGCACAATGACGAAACACCAGCATGCATGCAATTCGTCGGTAGTGCAGGGTTCGGTTTACATCGCTCGTAAAAAGCTCACACAGTTGACTCAACGCATGCGCGCCAAATGGAGTGCACACAAGCACACGAGAGCGCCACCACCACAACCACACATTCTTATTCACATAGACCCGCACAGCGACGAGACAACACCACAAACGATTATAAAATAAAAACCACACACAGTCAAGTCCGCCATCCGTGCAGTCGTACAAAACTCGACATTTTCAATTTGAGCAGCACCATTTTTTCACTGGATGTCAACGGAGTTGAATATCATGCTATTTGTGCTAAATACCGCCAACATAACCACAGCAAACAACACAACGTGCCCAGCAGATTTTGCAACAGTGATACGAAGCCCAGCAGTTTATACGGTTAAAAAAAGGATCATACAACGTTCCACCAGACATTTGATACCGTCTTGATCTAGCCCCAAATTAGTTTGCCATCCGTGCGCGTGTGTATGAGTGTTTCGACGTCATCGAATATATAGTTACAGTGAGTGTGTACACACCAATACCACAGTTCGGATTTAATCAATTTGTAAATAAAAATATATAATATAGTTATACTAAAAAAATTGTAGTTAGTGACAGTGAGTAAGAATTTTGTGTTTGCGTGTAATTTAACGTATCCACGATTCCGGGATTTAAGGCAAACATGCCTTCCAGAAAGAAAGGAGGAAAAGGTACGTCATTATTTAAATTTTTAGGCTACGTAACAATGTGTTATATGTAATTACTAATATGTATATTGTATATTGTCTGATATTTTGAATGTGTGTGTGTGAATATGTATGTATCGACCCATTCGGCACGTGTTCGCACTAAATACTCGCTGTACTGTACATACCGCAAAAAATATGTCGCACACATACAAAATATAAATATATACCTGCGAAATATATGTGTAGCGAGGTGGAAAAGTTCAGATCAAAATTCTGCGAAGGCCATACACACACATTCACACAAAATGTTGCCAATTTTAAAAGTTCATGCATCTACACAGATAAATGATTTCTGTGTAATCATTGCCATGCAGTTCACTTTCGATTCGTGGAAATTGTAATAATTTTGATTGCATCATTTCGTCTTGCACTTGATATTTGCAATTATTTAAAAAAAGAAAAAATAATAACCCCATTTGCGTGTGTTGTTTTGCAATGTATTTTTAACGATTTATAATAGAAACCCTATCAGTGCATACAAGAAGGGACAGTAAAGTATATACACACAAAATAATGACACATTTTGTGTAAACAAAAACAAATAACTAATGCCATATAGTCGTCTCGTGGTGGGTGAGTCATTCATTGATACAAATGCACTATAGCGTATTTCATAAATGCCCTATCCTACACACGCGCAGGTGTTTTTGTGATGACGTACACGTACGTCGTACAGTACTGTCTCGTCGCGTGGGCGTCAGACTATATATTTCACAATTTGAGTAATTGTATTAATAACAATACCTACATAAAGTCGACAGAGTTAGACCCACGTTAGACCATTATCGTGACGTTACAGTTTGAATGCACTTGGCAGTTCTAATGATATGAAATTATTACTATCAGGTAGCATTATCTATGAATACATAATTATAATAAAAAAAACATTTGTGTATTTCATATTTACAATTGTTTTGCATTTGAAATAAATATTATCTGATATTTGTGTGAATATCTCTACGTTTATTACATTGTTAAAATAAATAAGAAATAATATAGATTTATATATTTCGAATTTTATGTAACCTTGATATAAATAAACAAACACATTCGTATCTCTTCCGGAATTCTTCACGAATCTTTAAACATTTCCTAGGTGTTTTTAACTGTCTTCATGAAACTCATAAACAATCGACACATACATACAGAGACTCAAGTTGAAAACAACGTGTGAGAGTGTATCTATTTTGCGTTGAACGTCCTTGCCCAACACGATGAAAATAGAGTTTTAATATCTCGTTTCTCGTTGCTTGTGTGTGTGTGTGTTTGTGCGGGTATCATACACACGAGTATCTCGGCTACACGTAACAGCACATTTGTAAACCGTATTCACCGCATTCTGCACATACACACAAGGAAATCTAGGCCAACACAGCAGCAGCTTTGAGTAATTGTACTATTACCAGTGTACGTACAATGTTTTATTACAACGATCACATTTAGATGTGTATGTTAGCGTGATACACATGACTACCTTCTTCTAGCCATGCACCATGCAGACACATTGACTGTTTGTATTTGTGAAAAGAAAGTAAAATGTGTCTTGCATAACCCCAACACACACACACACACACATAACTTAGCGCTGCGATGATCAATCTAGTTTGAACTAAAAATCAGAACCCAAATAAAAAAGTTTTACTACAAACGTGATTTATGCTGTTTTACATTAAAACCCGTTTATAATCGGGTACATTCGCCATTGTCAGCTGAATCATAAATCGTAAATTGTAAACAATTTCATTTCACTTCCGGATATTTTCGTAAACGTTCTGTTTTGGTTTTCAGTGTGTACTGTGAAAAATTCATTCCAGTGCCAATGTATTGAACAAAACTCAGAATCGACACAAAATGTTGAATTTACACAATATGGTTCTTTTTTGGCTGCCCACATTGTTGTTTCGTGTGCTGTCGTGCTGCTTTCGCGATAAACATTCATAGGAATATTTTTTGCCGTGTCGTTTTTTAACGATGACGATCAAAACAACTCACTCACACACATGCTAAAAATGAATATAATCTATAATGTATTTGTATATTATTGAAGGTCATGTTGAAGTCGTAGTCCATGCGATTACACGATGAACGCGCGTACACATATATACAAATACAAAGTATACATTTATAATGTTAATCATCCATGCTTGTGTGTGTGTGCGTGTGCTTCATTAAGAAAGATGTCGTTAACTAGGAATTGTTTTCGATAAAAAAAATCGGATATATATCTAAGCCGTGGAGTAGCAACATGTAATGACTTTTGCGTTTTAGTCTGGTCTGGTAAATTTGTTTACTGTTATATTTTCTTACAAAATTTCCTATCATTTAAATCATTTTAAATATATAGATAATTGATAATTTATAATCAAACGTAAGCTGTTTTGTTAATAAATTTAATTTAGCCATACATTGTAATAAAAGCAATACCAAAAATCTACAGCACAAAGGTAATATAATATAATCTCTTTGTCCTGTCTGCCCCTCTGACTGCGATGTTTCACTGAAAATCGTTGTGTTGGTGAGTAAGTATAAGCACATTGATCTTATTTCGCATTTTGCTGACTATATTTTGACCCGAAATGCCAGACGCACAATATAAACGTGCACTTTGTCTGACTGTATGTGTGTATTTGTGCTCTTTATATTATTTTAGAACGTAATTAGTTTATTGGACGGATGTACATTTATAGCTATAAGCTCAATGTTGACTAAGCATATTTTTGTTTTTAGGCGGACGTGGAGGTGACTCCAACTCAGAAGACGAATCGCTGGACAATGCCAGCGTGTACTCGGTCCGATCGGACAACGCGTGCTCGTTGGAGGATGATTCGGAGGAGGGTAACATTAGTGCTACCGAGAAATACGAGGACAAACTCTTGCAAGCCCTCGAGAATGCCATCGAAAAGTCGGCCCAAACACGAGTGCAGGCACTGCAAGGCATCTGTGAGACATTGATGCATCGATACATGCCCGATTTCATTGAGCACCGCAAAGTCACGATCATGGACATTATCGAAAAGTCTTTAAGGCGCGGCAAGGGTAACGAGCAAGCCTACGCTGCTCAATTGGCTCCATTGCTGGCTCTACAGCTGGGCGATGGTGAAGAGGTAAACAAAGCCCTCGGACCACTGTTGTTGCACACTGCACAGAATAAATCAAACACGTACGAGGCACGTGCAAAGTGTTGCTCAGCCCTTGCATTGCTGAACTTTTTGGGCGGTGATGACATTGGTGACGTTGTAACAATGATGCAACAGTTGGAGAATATTTTCAGCGGAAGCTACTTGAAGGGTGACAAAACTCCGAGCGCTGCTAGTGCTGACGCCGGCAGTCTGCACAGTGCTGCTCTATCTGCATGGGGTCTACTGTTGACACTGATCCCGTCTGGTGACTTTTGCTCTCTGATAAACAACAAAGCTATTGAACCGTAAGTGTTTCTTTAAATCTTTATAAAAAACAAACATTTTACTAATTGATTACCAATTCATTTTTAGATCCATCGACAACTTATTGGGAATGCTACAATCGCCGCATCTAGAGGTACGCATGGCCGTTGGAGAGGTCATTGCATTGGCATTGGAAAGTGGTCGTGGGCACAACGAAGAATTTCTAGACGAAGAATTACCAGCTCTTATCGATGCCACCAAACAACTCGCCACCGATTCAAATAAATACCGTGCCAAGCGTGATCGCAAAACTCAGCGAGCCACATTTAGAGATGTATTGCGTTACTTAGAGGTAAATTTAATTAGGATAAACATAGTGTATAGACTTACAGTTTTTTTTATTTTGCAGGAGGACATTTCACCGGAGATTAGCATTCGATTCGGTACCGAGTGTCTAGAATTAGACACTTGGGCCGTTACCCATCAGTACGCTGCTCTGTGTGGCGTCATGGGACCCGGTATAACTTCACACTTGTCTCAAAACGATTTCGTGCGTAAGGTACTGCAGCTGGGCGACAAAATCGATTTGACCGCCTGCAATGCTGTGTTATACAAGGCCACAAAGCTGGAGCGTCACCTCATGAATGCGGCTGCTTTCAAGGCTCGCACACAGTCGCGCAACAAGAACCGTGATAAGCGTTCAGCTGTCTTTGGCTAGATCAACGCCCCGAATACACACTGCTATACTGTATAAATAATAATTAACCAATGATTCCCACACACATACACACGCTTTATACTACATATACGATTTTAAATTTAGCATATTTTTTTTATTGCGGTTTTCCAAAATCATATGTTTTCTCTGTGTCCTGTTAAACTTGGCGTGCGAGTAAATGCAAATGCAATACAATTGTTATCGTATTTCTTAAATCAATTTTTCTGTTTTATTTGACAATATATATATTTTTCTCGAAAAAGAATTATTTCGTGGTTTTACTGCGCTTGCCACAATGGAGCTGAAAAAAATGCAAAAATGTTTATAAATATTATTGTAATTCGTTTGAAATGCTAAATTTTGAAATCTTCACACAATATGCAAACAAAATATATAGCGTTTATTTTTATGCATATTTCTTTGCAATGTGACTAGAAAATTTATACACACATACATACAATTTAGATTATGCATTACCTATTTCTTTAGACTTTTAGTAGATGAACTAGAAAATGATGTTAAATTATTTGAACAAAAGTATAATTGTATAATAAATGATATTTCAAATTGTATTTTCCTTTTTTAATGTTAATAGTGTGTTGAGAAACTATTAAATTTAGTTTATTCTTATTGTGCTCAATCCGGGTCGAAGGACCCTTTTAGGCACTCCAGAAACCTTCCTCTGAAATATTTTTCACGACGATCAAGGCATAGCAAAAACTGTCAATGATGACATACGAATATATTTAGTTCAAGATTGATTCAAGTCAATCAGGATTAAACTGTATTGGCGTAAATCGTATATATTTTATCTTGTTTCAGTTTTAGTGAGATAGCTTATCTTATCGTAAATACTTTTGGATTAATTAGTAATCCTTAATTTTTGTGTAATGCATATTAACAGACTAATCACTATAATGCATGTGTAATGCATATTAATAGAGGGCTTAGATTTAATAGGAAATACAGTCTTTCAGCAATATATTTTTTTTAAGGAGAGCATTTTTATGATTTATATGTATCTTAAATACATATTTTTTAGAGAATAATAGAATATATGTTTTAATTTATTTTTATCGATACAAGTAATTAACCTATTGCTGGCATATATTTTGTATATTGTTATTTTAGATTTAAATTTCTTTCGGTATTCTGTTGAATTATAATTTATTTATTAATTCTGAATAGTTTTTTTAGATGATTTTTATTTAAATTAAAATGTAAAAAAATTCAAACATATTTATGCTATATACACATTCTAGTAGCGGCATGTAATTGATCCCAATAATTTTTCTCTAAATAACTATGATTGACTATGACTACAAACTCAAACAAAAACACACATATATATTTATATATATATATATATGTTTGTTTTCCCTTAAAAATCTCCCTTAAGGTGTGTTAAATTGCCCAATTTTAAATTATTTTTAGGGGTAAAGTGTTTTAGAAGATGAATTTCTTAAAACGGAAAACTATTAAAAAAAACACATTTTATATCAGGCCTAAGCCTTTCCTTTCGTAGACATCATATTCTAGTTTTTCTTTGTTTTTTATATATAACAAGCAACATAGTATCAAAAAACTGGGAATGTAAATAAGTAAAAGCTTAAGCAGAGCTTAAAAAATGTGGGATTATTTTTATAGTTTTCCGTCTTTAAAATGCAATTTATACAGAGAGACTTTTTACTTTAAACCCCTCCCACCACTTAAGGGGATTTTTCAAGGAAAAAAATTATTAACGGTAAACGCAATTTTATAAAATATACCAACAATTAAAAACAGAAAAAAATCAACACCCGGTTTGTTTAAACTAATTTTCCATTACTATACGTACTCGGCTTCGGCATCAGTTACGCTTACTAATTTCCCCAACTGAAATTTTCTCTTGGTACAGCTGAGAACAAACAACAAAAAGTTGAGAGTTGCACTCTCTGTTTCTCTCGCTGTTCTTTTACGGAAAATCTCACAAAATCTACATCAAAATAAACATGACTCACTCACCAAATCATCATAAAAACATAAAAAAAACAATTCAAGCACCGAGCCGTCTTACATCACTTACTTCGTGCTTAAACGTTTATTTATTATACATGATACATATGTATAAAAAACATATATACCTGTATACATATATAGATAATGTTTTGTCTATATACTTATGTATGTATAACAATATACTGACATACATACGCTGGTAAAGGTATAATGTCAAGATGTGCATCTTGGCGTGGAAAAACGAGTATATTCAGCCAAGCGAATGGTCACTTAAACAAACCTTCAATCATGACGATTTGGATTTGGATATACCGTTCGATCGTGCTTCGAGTTCTTTTGTAAAAAGATGCTCGAAGCTCGTTAATGCAGCGTGTCTTCTGTAGATTCTAAACAAAAGTTAGCTTCTCCCGCTCTCTTTGCCAAATTGAATTTATACATAATCTATAGTAAACTTAAAAGGAGCTTTTCCATTTTCTCCAGAGTTACGGCTGCGGGCTGCTATTAAATAAATATATGTTCCAGCAAACCTGCTCACTGCGCTCTCGCGCACACCCATTCGTGTTACACTCCCACACTCAGGCGAAATGTATATAGTTTGCGTGATGCGTCGCGCCGCAACGCACAGTGTATACAATACAAATAAAGATTTCAATTTTATTGATATTAATCGACTTTTGATGAAAATAATATAGGATTTACAAAAATCATCAAAATATGCTTTTGTTTACCATTCAATTTGCTCATTCGACCCTCATCATTTTTCAATATGCCATTTAGAGGATAAGGAACAAAATATACGCTTTATAAGTGAAAAAATGGATGGATATGTATTTCTTTATTTCAACATATTGGATTTGCTGCATTTAACCGTATTTAGGATTTTATATTAAGAAAAATTAAAAGCATTGTTATTATTACAGAAGTACATATATGCAGTGAATTATACTTATTATAATTATTATATTACAACGTTCTTAAGAACTTAAGATCAAAAAGCTTATTTTTCTGTTTTTTTTTCTGTCTCGCACATGTTGATATTTCAACCAAAACTTTAAATGCGAGTATTCAAGGTATTTATTTTATATATTTTTTTAAATCATAATATTATTAGGTTTTTAGGTCATATATCTTTGCTATTTTATGAGAGCTAAATCTGGGTTTTAATGTATATTTAATAATTAATTTAGTTATGTCCAAAACATTGATTGCCCGGCTTGAAGGACCATTATTGGCCATACATGATTGGTTTTAAAAACTCAAACGGAAATATATATTTTTGTCGTAATATACAAATATTCATTTCAAAATACAGTATTTTTGTATAAATATTTTTTTTTGTATTTACGTATATTTTGTTTTTGTCTTTAGTTTTTTGTTTCCAGATTTTTTTTTATATATATTCAAAAGTTAAATAAATCAATATAGCTAACATTTGGAGTATTACATATAATTTTGCTCATATCAAAAATGTATTCAAGGTTAGTTTAAAATAATATATGAAAAAAAAATAACGTTAGATTCAAAGTTATAAATACAGATATAGAAATAGATATTAAATCCACCAAACGTAAGATTAAAAAATTATAAAAAATTATGCAAAATTAAATTTATTTTTATTACCCCATTGTGAAAGATTTTTACAAAACAATACTTATAAAATGGAAATTTTTGATGATTCAGATATTTAGGGTTAGGTGCGTGATGCTTAATTTCAAACCCAAAACTTTTTTTGAATATAATTGTGAATATAAATCTTTAAAATGGGACTCTTAACAGAAGTTCCGAATATGACAAAACACAAAAATATGCATGAAGAAATTCTTTTGAGAAATTTGTCTTTTTAAGCTTGGTAAGTTATTAATTTTGTCATCATAACAGATTTCAGATTTCACCAACACTCTTCCAATAAAGGATGTATTTGGACAAAGATTGTAGTTCTATGGGAAAAAGGAATGTCTGCCGGCGGCGTGCAATAACTACAACGGACTTCTATCTTTTCTATCTTTTGGACTTTTATTTCATAGACATTCAATTCGTTAAAAAACATAACAGTATTTGAAAAATGAAAAATATGAACATAACAGTATTTGAACATCGGAATTTTAACGAAATTGCGTATGTCCAACGTAATTTATACAATGATATTTTGTTGAAATGTATATATTTTACAGTGGGATGACATAAGGCCCACGGACATAAAACTCATGGGCTTTTTGTCTGTTTAAAACGGGCATAAAGCCCGTGGGCCTTATGTCCGAAACGAAACGGACATATTGTAAAAAGCAAAAACCAAGCAGAATGGTAGCACAAAATAAGTGAAGACTATCAAAAAAAAATCGATTAGTTTTTGTAACTTTTGCTTATATTTAATTATAATGTTGTATTTGTGTTTCTGCTTTTAATATTTAAAAAACATAAGGCCCATGTCAAAACGGACATAAGACTTATTGGATTTATGTCCGTAGTGCGCAGGACTATACTAGTAAAAAAATTACAAAAGTGGCACGGATCCCGACATGTTTACAAAATTTAGATATTTTTAACCGGTGTCGCTCGATTGGCCGAAATCCGATTGGCCGAAAATTGCCCCCATATGTGATCGCTGTATAGGAGGGATTGGTTATGAAATGTATCTCAAGGC
>JAAAKO020019084.1:0-15478 GCA_010015015.2 Bolitophila cinerea | reverse complement strand
TACCAATTAATTGTATTCAGTATTATTATATCTTTAATAACCCCCCGAAAAATGAGCCTGAACCTGGAAAAGGAGTTTGGTGTTTGCACATTTTTTTACTTTTCATTTTAAAATACATTTAACGATTTTGTATTTTTAATGAATTCTGCTAATGAATTAAATTAAAAAATATATTTAAATATTTTAAACTAACATTTTTAATATTTATGTTTTTGGTAAATAATTGCAACTACTTCGACCCTGAGGTACATTTCATATTATCGAACAATTATCATTGCCACGAAAAAAATCCTTTTAATTCCAATTTATCATTTTTTTCCGAAACATTCGCATTTCAGTATTCCCAAATGCATAAAAAAAGATTATCTCTTAAAATTTCCTTTCATCACAGCGAACCACCTTAACACTCATTATTTCTCGAAAACAATGAGAAAAAGGAGTTTTTCTTCTGGCACTTTCGCACACGCTTGCCCGAACACAGATCCGCGCATCTCAATCACATTTTGGCACGCGCGCCAAAAGCTCCCAAACGCAATGGCGAAACACAACAAACGCGTAACGAAAATTAATTGGAATACAAATCCCACTTCAGTTCACAAATAATCTCTCATGCAATTATTATATTTATTAATGGTTTTATGTACCACGCAATAAATGTATATATATATATACATTGGAATTACTTCCGATTCAATTCTGAATGTGACGCAATGCGGATTACCTCACAAATCGCATCAGCGACTGTGGCGTATGGGCAAATGTGTGCCTGTATTGGTGGAATTTCCCTGGCGTCTAATAATCAAAAATATAAATAAAATATATAAAATTGTTTTCCTGAGACAGCCGCAAATATATATTTTTTTTTTGTTTTCATTCCAGAAATCCCACTTACCGCGCAATTAAATACAGCAATAGCAGTTCAACATTATAGAGATTTTTCCACCACCGCGGCTTGTCCCATAGATATACCACAATTTTGGGTAAGTGAAATATTTTAAGTTTATTGCATATTTAGGGGCTGGAACCAAGCCAGCGCACAATAAATAGTATTTTTGTGTCCCGCATCCCACGCAGGATGTTGTTTAAAACACAAATGCGCCCGAGTTTAATAGCATTTACAATTTAACTCGCGGCGCCAGAAAAAAGCTCGTTATTTACCGTTTTTTATTGCATTAAAAAATGCAATTGCAATTGCTTATTCCTCGAGTTTGCAGAAAACGCAACCGGCGTTTTCATTTCTTGGCTAATATAAATCATATTTGTATGACCTTTGCGACATTATTGCGGTCGAGCTTGCGTTTAATAGGATGTGGGGGTAAGTTTGGGTTAACAATCGTATAGTTTTGTTTTTTTAAATATATTTGTTAATAGAATATTCGATATTTCATAAAAGAAGACCGTCGAACAAAATACCAGTTTGTGTACGTTCCCGGAACGTTCCGCTTCATGGCGGGGTGACCATGCAGACTTTTGCGGGCTTATGCACGTACTTCTGGCAATCATGGGTAGACTAAAGGTACCTACACGGCACTTACATGTCGGAACGTAAAAGTCAGTCACGGGCGACCGTGCTTGTCCGTTCCGCTAGGACCGAAATATACATTCCGAGTGGAATGTATTTGTACGTACTTGCAGCAACGAAATTTTTTCGTCCTTGTTACACCGCAAAAGTCCCCAATCAAACCGCATTCCTTTTTATATGAAAGTACGTCCTTGCACGCATGCAAGAGTCTATCGTTGTTCGGGTACCAAAATGGTCCCGGACCGAAAACGTGTTTGACGGGTAGCTAAGCTTAAATTAGATTATGTTATAGAAGAATACAATTGGTGACAGCGGTTGGTAAAAAAAGTTGTTTTATTTTAACTGTTAGTAATTTAATTATTTCAATGCCTGATGATTGATGATCATCAAATATTATATAAAAAATGATGGATGGATCTTTTTTCCTAATTTCCACGATTAAATAAATCTAAAATTCGATGAAGTTTTTCTAATAGTTTTGACCAGTTTGACACTTTTCAAGCTTTCGAAAAGAATGTACTTGCCCAATATTATCCGTTTTAGAGCTAGATTCAAGTTAATCTTAACAACAAATACCGAGCTTGTTTCAAGATAATCCCATTTTCTCGATAATATATCTATTGGAGTTTGATTCGATTTATTTTGGATTTATCGAATTAATCTAGATAACATCTGTTTTCGTGCCTAATTAAAGTATACTTCTTAACGAACTGTATCTTAATTTCTCGGTTTTATCTCTATAATCACTCGAGTACAATTTGGATTTTAGATTTTTTTACCAGCGTCCCAAATTTGTAACACGCTGCTCAACCTGAAAAAAAAATGCCAGTGCAATTTAGGATTGATAGGATATGAGAATATACTAAGTTGGATGCCTGAATTTAATATAAACAGATTGGAAAGTGGTAAATTCGATTTTTAGGCAAAATTAAATAAAAAACCTTGAGTCAGCCGACCACAAACTAATGTGGATCGCAACCTTAATCCTATGTATAGCAAAAGGAGCCTACACAGTGGCCCCACTTCTTGGGATAATCTTTTAACCTGCGATACAATTTGCTAACTAAAACTAGTTCATCTGTTGTTCAGACTCTGGATTTTACCCATATTTACTAAGCTTTGCCTGAGAGTACTCGAAGCTGCCTTACAGTGATGCAGATTGCACTGTAGCACATGAAGCTAGAGATCTTTACTTATTCGGAATTAGGTTTTTTCAATTATTTTAATGGGATCATCATGGTCCCAACCGATGGTTTGAGAGCGAGTTTATTAGCTAGCTACCAGCTCCTCCAAATGCGGTTGTACCCAGACGATGGGCTTAGCGAGTTGCTGCATCCAGAGGTTGTATAATACTATAATACACTGTACAGCTAGCCAGAAGACATAAAATCAAAAGCTAAATGGTGGACACTTCGGATGTGGTGAAGTTTCGGAAATCCTGGAGCTCAATATCAAGTCGCAGGATATTTAAACAGTGGCGATGCAGCCAAAATAAAGATATTTAAAATATACAGTAGTGTAATATCAGAATGGGTTTCGAAAAGAGACTTTCGTGCAAATCGTTTAGATATCATCTTGTCAGGAATCGTCCAACATTCCAAAAATGGTGGATTCGTCCCATCAAGGTAAATATTTTTTTAGATTGAGGACACCTAATTCTATTTCCATTTCCTTGCAATTTATCTGACTTTGTAAATTTGATGACCTTTGACCCTCCAACTACCTCCAAAGGCATAATACTATATAACTCTGGCTAGATTTTTTCTAATTATGACATATATTACTACCTAATAGCCGTTAATGGGTTAGTGTAGAAACTCATCTACTCTAAAGAAACAACACCGCTCAGAAAACAATTTCAACATCGAAATAAAATATTAATATATGTAAAAATTGCAATTCCGATTATAATTTATTTTTTTGGTATAATTTAATTAATTAATTTAGTACAGATCGTAAGAGAAGACGTGGTAGTAAAGTGACGATTTATAGTGTAGTTCTAAGTTGAAAGCCAAAATTGTGACCAATTCCGAAACTTTTAGTACCGACCAATTCAAACCCAACTATCTACAATTTCCATCTACATCGTTTTTAAACTTCTATCCTGACTTTCTACTCACTGTTTAAGACTGGTTCATCGGAACTTAGTCTTGTTTTTACTAAAAACTTAAGCAGTATGGTAACGTTTACTCAACTCGATGGCAGCCTTTCAAATCACGATATAATAGTAGCTCATATCTACATTTACGGCATTAGCTCCAATGTACAAAATAAAGCTTAACAACATCCATTCTGGACATCTCTTGAATGATGCCATTTTACTGCCATGGCAGACTATCGCTACGCCTCAACTAACATTAATGATATGCTGGCAATATTTGAGGAAAATTCTATTACTCTTTTGGACGCTCATTTTTCTTTCCAGCTTTTTTAAGTGCCTAACTATAATAGCTAACCTTGGTTTGATGGTATCGTTCAGTGCGCACTTAAAAAGAAGACACCTAGCAAAAGTCTTGTGTAAAACCCACAGAACAACCGAAAAGCTTGCTCAGTTCAAACGCTTACGTAACAAACCTGTCATTTGCTATGCCTATCCCACTTTCACTTCCTATACCAACCTTCGTTCCAACTTCCAATCATACCCCCGAGTTTGTCTTTC
Source organism: Bolitophila cinerea (assembly GCA_010015015.2). NCBI lineage: Eukaryota > Metazoa > Arthropoda > Insecta > Diptera > Mycetophilidae > Bolitophila > Bolitophila cinerea. The sequence continues at coordinate 11,297 of JAAAKO020019084.1, read as the reverse complement.
ATCAAATCAATCTTCCCGATCTGGTAAAAAATGTCCATTCAATAAAAAGTTACAACTTACGATTCTATACGGTGAAACAATCGATATCCAGGTAATAAATCGTTACATTTGCCACGAAGTCAATACCAAACACAGCATCGAAACCCAGAAGAACACATGTTCCTTGGTAGTCAGACCATATTGCTACCTGTATTAAAGAAAGAATACGTGCAAACAGTGAACCTTTTAACTAGTGAATAACTATCTAAAAGTTAGAAACAGCTCCACGTACCTACAACGCATCATCGCCAGGACCAGACAGAATTCACTACGAAATGCTTGAACAACTTCCAATACCAGCAAAGAAAACCCTTCTTAAATTGTTCAATGAAATCTGTATGAACGACTTGTTCCCAGACACCTGGAGAAATGGAAAGTGATACCTATACTAAAACCAATGGAAGATCCAAAAGAGGTAGCTAGATACCGCCCAATATAATCACATGATCGTGCCGCTATCCGCTGATGGGCCACCAGAACGAGAGGTCAAGTGGTTGGTTCTCGGGTAGACTATTACCGGAACAAGGTCCTTTCCAGGTAAGCAGTGAGGCACGGTAGCGGATAAACTCATTTAGCGGGTCAACGGTGTTGTGCCAACGCCCAGTTAGTGTGGACTACTGGTGCTATAATTAATTACTAATAACTAACTAATTTAGTTTATTGTCTCAGGTAGCAGGTGGAGTGGCACTTCGGTGTCTCAAAACTATAAGATGCGCCAAGAGACGCCAGGTCAGCGGGCTAGCAACAGCAGCAGAAGCCGCAGCTAGACTGCGGAGACATGGAGAGATCTATCGGATAACGAAAGAGCTCACAAACCGCAAATATAACACGAGACGTTCCGTTAAAGATGCCAGCGGTAACCCACTGGCTATGGATGGTTAACAGCTCAATAGAAGGAGAGAGCACTTTGAGAAAGTGATCAACGGTGAACAGAGCGGTTCATCCCTGTCTAACATATATCCATAAGGCCCGCTATTTGAACTGAAGGAACTGCTGCAATAGTTAGCCTAGCCTCCGGCAAAGCCGCCAGAGCAGAAAAATACCGATAGAACTCGTCCAATCGGATCCGTCCCTTTCAACGGAGATTTTGCTCCACATGCTGGTTCTAGCATAGGAGGAAAAGTCGATTCCAGATTAATGGAAATCTGGAATCATCGTTAAACTGCCCAAGAAAGGCGACTTGCTCAGTTGCGATAACTGGAGGGGTATTTGTCGGCGCTGACCGTGGTCTATAAGATCCTGGCAAAGATTATTCTCTCGAGGGTACAGTTCCATGTCGAAAGAACCCTGCGGCGCCCACAAGCAGGTTTCCGTACAGGGAATTCGTGCATAGATAACATAAATACCTTAAGGATCGTTATGGAACAATCAACTGAGTACAGGTCCTCGGTGTATGCAATGTTCCTCGAATTCGAAAAAGCTTTTATAGCTTTTATAGCTTTTTGGTGTCGATGCTGTCATGGCGCCGCTGTAGCGTCGCTGGAACGTGCTGACAAGCATGGCGCGTTGTAGTGTTGCCGAATTGAGCAAGGAGTATAAATGACGGCAGGTGTCGCTGACATCTGTGAGGGTGCGCGTGTCGCTGTACGTGACGTCTGTTGGCAGTGACGTTACAATAATACCAAAGTGAAGTTAGAATAATGATTTTAATAAAAATGAAAAATAAAAACGCAAATTTACGATATATTTAAAAAATGTTTTATAGTGAATTAAATAAAATAAAAATATAATCAAATATTGATTTGGTGACTTGTAAAGAAGATCGAATTTGCAAGCTTTGGCAACAAATGAAAAACAATGAAGACAAATGTATTTGTTTTTTTTTTGTTATATTCACAAAGAGTTGGTTGATTTTGTTACTTTAAATTTGTTATATTTACATTTTAATAATAACAGATCTACTGATATATCTAGTGATATATTTATTAATACATATCTGAATTAATAAAAAGCCAAAGCTTGCAAATTCGTTCTTCTTCACAAGTGGTGATCAATTTTTGATTATATTTTTATTTTATTTAATTCACTATAAAATTTATCTAAATTTTCTGTTATGTAAAATATATATTATATTAGATTTGAAACTTTAAAATGATTATATACTTAATAATACATCAAGCAAAAGAGTTTTTCACATTTTATGTAAATCTAATATTCTCTATATTACATTGCATTTACGCCGCATACATTCACATTACACAGTACCTACACACACACACACACACACACATACACACAAACTTGCTCACATTGCCTTTACGATGAATAAAATATGATGGTAACCTTAATCTTCTCATAAGAGGGAATATTTCTACTATACTCTATACGAGTATATTATGTACGTGAGCGACGCAAGCTCGTTGAACCGCTTTCAACGAGACTGATTGCGTTGAAAAAGTTTAACACATTTTCCGAAATCAACATAATTTACGACAGTTACCTATGCGCGCAAAGGCCGCGCCCGAGCGGAAAAGACTCCTCAAGAGAAGACGCCATATAGCCAAAGACGCACACACAAGCCATCGCCACGCCGGCTCCGACCTCCGAGCAGCGCCACACCTCGCATCTAATACTTATTTTTTCCAGAATTTATTATATGAATCATTTTAGCATATAACTAGATGTATATACATAACATATATTTTATAAGTGTATATTATATAATATAATATATGCAATACATATTTTATAGATATATTTATATATATTCAAGCTCAAGGGCTCGTCTCTCTGATGGTACGTGTAAAGTGTGGTGGGTGTGTACTCTGTGTAGCTGTATATATATATACATTGATATGGGCTATAACGAACCGCATATTACGGTTTAACCCTTTTTGCGCGCAAAGTAATTTGACAAATTGCGTGATAAAGTTAACTGATTCCAAGAAAATTGGCAAAAGGTTGCTTGCATGTGTTTCTCCGTGTAGTTATCGGTCATTTTGCAATGCGTTTACATAAAAATGGGAAATTGAAAGTCGTTATCGCGGTTGGAATTATGGACGCGAGTGAAAAATTATGATTTTATGTTGCGTCTTCTAAAAAATGAATATATTTAAATAATTTAATATATGCATTCGATAAATAGAAATTGGTAAGATTTTAATGTATATTCTTTCATTTGATTTTCTATATATGTAAATATATGCATAACCGAAAAAATTGTCACCTTCTTCAGTTTCAATGCGACTTAGACATAGCTTTAAGTTAGCGGTTCCTTTCAGATACTTGAGTGTTCTCTTGAGCTCATTCCAATCCTCTTGTGTCGGTTTACTGACCTTTCGTGCTAGAATTGAAACACTCGCAGAAATATCCGGACGAGAGTTTACGGAAATGTAAAGAAGACATCCTATAAACTTCTGGTACAATCGGTTGTCACTTGATTGACTTCTAAACCCTAGTAACTCTTATTCGGTCAAAGAAGCTTTATGGCAACATTTTCTTTTAATACCTTGATTGTTTCTTTTTGATTCCATGTCCTGGCAGGTGGCAGGTGGCAGCTTGTTTGAGCCATATATGCTCTTTTTCAGGAGACACACCTTATTTGGTTGTTCTTCAAAATCTAGTGGCTGACAAAAAAACCCATCGACTGCCGATTGCTTTCCTGTCAGCTGGAAGGTTTACCAGTTGCCACGTATGGTTTTTCTCTAACGACTGCAGTTCGTCCAACATAGCATTTTTCCACTTGTCCTTGTCCTTGCATGTAAGTACGTCCTTCAGGCAGGTTGGTTCTTTGATAATTTGAGCGGTGTTGATATCTTCAATGAGTTTTTTAGCGGGGCTTGATCTGCTTGAACATTCTGTTTGTTTTGGAGTTAAGATCGTAACCAATAAACATCATACGCTTCGCCTTGTGGTCTAAATTACCGCGTATTTCTTTATGTATGATTACGTATGCTTTTGCGCAGAGCACATGGAACGTATCGATACTATGCTTTGTTCCATTCCAGAGTGAAGTTGCTACTGCTTCTGCCCAGAATTTATGCTCCATATTAGCGTCGATCAGCATACAGCGAGACATCTATTTTTGCGCTCAGCGATACCGTTCTGTTGTGGTGAATACGCTGCTTTGTACTGTTCATCAATTCCTTTGGCCTTTAGGAATGTTGAAACCTCGCGGCCGGCCCGGTTTACACGTCACATGTTTCCTGTATTCCGCACTCGATTATATTGATGCCTTCCATGAGACCGTCCGAGCACATCTTCTTTATTGCATCTGGATCCCGATGCCCAAGCTTTCGATGCAAGCTGTGGATGCAGTGCGCATTGTGCTCCGATCTTTTAGCGACCTGTACTGTGTTTGGTTCACAAAGATAATATAGTCCTGACTCCATTTTCGCAGATTTAATGCTCTTGCCACTCTGTAAAATATCGCAGCCATCCTTCAGGAATAACAGCGAAAAGCCCTTCGCTTCTAGCTGATGCGATGACAATAGATTACCGTTCATCTCTGGAATGAAATAAACGTCCGAAACTTTTGCTGGTAACGAAGCGCCTTCTGGATTCACTAACCGTATGTGGCAGATTCCACGACCTTCTGCTTCGACCACCATTCCATTTCCAAATGTCACCTGACCTCGCACTGATGTATCGAGTTCACTGAATAGATCCCTTTGTGCTGCTTCGGAATCAATGATCCAGCGACCAGCATTTGGTTTACTGTATTCTCATCCTTTCCTTTCACCACTGTATTCGTTTGTTCCTTAGTTTTTCTGGACCATTCTTTGAACTGCCTACTGTTCCAAACACCTTTTACAAAAGTTACACACTACCACACTACCAGTAATTTTTGGTCAGAAACCTGTGTGTGTACTTTTAAGCGCAGACTCACCAGATGATTCACCAGTTCTATTATCACGTGTTTTAATTATCATAATGATATATATATATAACTATATAATAATCAATTTAGGAACATATCAATTCCCATGTCTAATGAAGACAATTCCAAAAAGGTTTAAAATTGAAAAAAAAAGATTTACGTATTCAATACGTATAGAAGAGTTTAATAATAAACAATCATTGTTCTAATTATGTTCAAATTATGTATAAGGTATAAGCAGTTATACCTCAAATATGATAAACATATATACATATATATAATTTAACATATATAATTTTAAACCTAACTATATATTTTATGTTTGATTTTACCTTTGGTGATATCATGAGACACACACGCATATAAATTAAGCCTCTATCACGTCTCTCATATATTCTTATCTACGCGCGCTGCGTGGCATCGGCAATCGGCACAGTAGACATATAAAAGCTTCCCGGATTTAATGGCACTTACAAATAATTCGTGCTTATGGCATACATTCAAAATGCCTACCCTTATTTTGTGAACAACACAAACACGTGCGACAGCCTACATGCGAGTTTATTTGTGTCTGCAAACGATATCTTTTATATAAATATATATTATAGGTGTTGATATATTATTTATATAGAATACAGTGCAGGTGTGTGTTATAGGAGGATAACATTATATGTGCGTAGGCAGCATGTGACATGTTCCGTCAATCAATTAGCGCTATCCATTTGGATATAAACAAGAATTACACCAGGAGTTATACTATAAAAATAGATTGAAATGCGATGTGTCACTTGGTTATAGGATCGAACGAGTGTATTTAATTTTTAAATTTATGTTTTTTGAGAATGCCAACAACATACATTTCATTTTTATTATAATCACGACAATCTAGCCAACCAAGAAATATATTTAGTTCCCATTTTTTGTTTATAATTATTTAAAAAGTATAAAAAAGGCATCAGGGTCGGGATCGTCTGAGATTGTCAGATTAAGAATTAGTGAGTTTTGACAATAACTCACGCACTTCTCACTACTTGTGTTTTTTTAAGGCATATGAGTAGGGCATCCATTACCGGCCCTTTTTGATTTTACCGGTAAACGGTAAAAAAACACAAAATTTACCGGTTTTACCGGTATTACCGGAATTTTTTTCTTTAGTTCAATTTTTGTTTACATTTTTTATTTTTTATTGGTTTTGCTTTTGCAGGAAGTGTGCGCGTAAAAAGCCCGGCTGCGATACTAGTTTGTGCATTGGTCAGCAATGCTTAGTATGCCAGCTTCAAGTACTTGCCTCGAACGCCACCTTTCTCAAACAGACACATTTCTTTCTTTAATATTAAATTAATATTGTGTTGGGCGCGTGAATGGTAATACATTTAAGTCATTGTTTATTGCTGTTCAAAATTGACCCTTTAGATCTAGCACTTCATATACATCAGTAACAATTTCGATAATCGGAGTAATCACGTCAAGGCAGTCTGTTTTTTTCTGGATGAATGCGCTCAAGAAGCTCTTTGATACATTTTCGGATGTACTTGTCACATCAAAAACACCGCCATAATCATGTCTATCAACATCTTGAGTGTGACCGTGTAAATATTAAGTACTCCGTATCGATGAGTTCGACGCTCTCCAAGGCTGAGCGACTTAATAAACTTTAATCCTGAAGTTGATTTTGTCTCAGCTTTATAAAGAGAAATTTAAGTGTGGCTTATACAGATAACAGAATCAGATCCAAGAATCTCGACAACGACTTTAATCGGTTAAAGTTTTTCGTAAATTTCTTCAAGTGCAAAAAATTTCATCGTTGAAGATCGATAAGGGCCTTTTGCACTGCTGTATACACCTGCAAAAAACGATTAACCATATAAGCCAGGCTATTCCATCTGTAACTTTTTTTTATAATATAGAATGAGTTCGTTTAATGTATATAAGAAGCAATGCGTTCAACGTATTTAATTTATATGCCAACATTTCATATTTTTTAACCGTTTTACCTGTAATATAAAGGTAACATTACCGGTTTTCGGTAATAATTAAAAAGGCGGTTTTCCAGTAATACCGTTACTGTAAATACCGGTAATGGATGCCCTACTTATGAGTTTGACATATGAGTTTTACTAAACTCATTTGTGGGTTGAATTGCTTGTGACTTCAGAATTTCTTTGAATTTTCTACGTTTTAAATGGAAATTATTAATTTTCAACACCATTTGATATATGTAAAATAAACCTATGGAAGGTCTTTTGGAAGCACAAGCATCGTATTAAAAAAAATATCTTTATCAAATTGATAACTTATTACGATCTGTAATTTTCTAAAGTTGTTTGTTGTTTTTAAGCTTTGCATTTGAATCCATTTTTTCAATTAAACCTGCACATATTTTGAGGTTAGGTTTACAACTTTTCGTTATATGTATATAATGGATTCTAAAGCACTATTTTATTTATGTTTTTTACATAATACACGTGTTGTTGACATTTTAATCAATTTAAATGATAAATTTAACTATTTTGTTTAAAATTTTAAAAATATTGCATAAAGTTGACATACTGAATACAAATGCCCATTTGACAACTCATGTTATACTCACTTTGACCAATATACCTTTTGTAGAGTTGGAAGTTAAAAATTCTATGTGAATTAAAATTGTGAGTTTGATACAGTGAGTTAGTTTCAAACTCAGTCACCAACAAACATTCTCACATTTTAGACTATCACGTCCCAGTTTCGCTGATAATTTCACTCCACAGTTTAGTAATAGTCAGGGTCAAATATCTAATATCCTTTATTCCGCAAATCTAAACAGTACTACAACTGTTCTTATTGTGATGATATTATTAGAACCGTTTGTGTCAAAGTTGTGTGTGGTACTTTTGCTGCTAGACTTTTCAAAACAATTTCAAATCATTGTTTCTTTTCAACTACAACAGTAAAATTTGTAGAAACCTGACTGATCGATGGCACTGTGTTGATATTGCCGGCGAAAAGTCAGGATCTGTTCTTGGTCCTCTTCTTTTTTCAGGTCAGCCTCCCTTCCTTAATATATATACAGGTCACCCTCCATACTCCAATAAATATATAGGTGACTCTCCTTTCCTCAATGAATATGAATGCTGATGATGTCCAACTCTACTACCAATTTCCACATATTTAAATTGCATTAAATTATGGTGTTTAAATAACAATTTAACCCATAATTCTAATATAACATAGTATATTCTCGTATCCTCGTCGACTACCTACTCTGTCTATTTCTTATCTTAATATCAAAAATATAATTATAAGTCCTAGCAATTGTGTACGTGATTGATTGTAAACACTCGGAAATAATATTGTTGCAAACGTTCCCAAAGTCCATTACCTAAACAGCCTAAACTCATAACTTAGGTCTAAAGAACTGATGATGATTGATGAAATGTTCAGACCATATGATTATTATTATATAACACCGACCCCGGTCCCCGATAATGCGGTTGACAACAAAATAATCATTGTTCACTACAAATAACATTTCCAGCCAAAATAAATATATTTTTTTGGTAACCTTTTTTTTGTTGTAAACCATATTATTATTGACCATAACAATTATATTTTGTTTTGCCTTGTGGTCTGAACATTTCATCAATCAATCAGACCTTTAAACCTAATTTAAGATTATTTAATTTTTATTTATTTATTATTTTATGATTTTTTTAACCCGGTAAATCTTTATATTGATGTTTGAAGTTTGTAGTGTATAAAGAAAATAATCGATAATCATAATCAGCAATGCTGAATATGTGGAGGCCCGAAGAAATATCCTGCTAGCACGGAGAACCGGAGATTACCTCCGAGGACCCGAGACTTCGGACGAGGTCCGATGAGGTGGTAACCATATTTCAGAGTGGCTTGCGAGAAACACTTTAAATGCCCGTAAATCTGATGAAGTAAGTTTTTAATTTAACACGGTAGCCTGTTTATTTATTGGTATTGTTATTTTTAAGTCCTAGTTATTAATTAGTTTTTCTATATATTTGGACATTTTTAAGCTAAAGATTGTATTTTGTAATTTTAATTATCTATTGTATTGTTAAACTAGTATGTATATTTTATATATAGATTTACAGCCCTTATATGCATCTGTAAATTATTATAAATAAATAAATAAATTGATTTATAAAAACAACTTTTAATTTTTATTACTCTTGTAATGTTTTTTTTTATATTTGTCATGGAGACATGGATATTAATTCATTATTTAGCAAAATCGTATTTAATTGTCAAATCATTTTACGCACTTTGATTTAAGAACAATATTCTTACGATTTAAGCTTCCCTTTTTAACCCGAATTAATATTAAAGGACAAATTTGAAATTGTTGAATTCAGTACAGATTATATCGTCGGTCAGAAATTAGAGGTCTACAACCACCAAAAAAATTAAAATACAACTGACTTTCGTCTTTTTGTTTGTATACCTATACATATATATTTTTAAAATTTTCTTTTCTTTTCCTGTTTGAGATATTTATTCCATTCTCTATAGAATTCCAAATTTTGAAGAAAGTTGATCTGTTAATTCTTTCAGTATAATTTTACAAAACCAAGTTCACACCTCATTTTTTGCCGAAATGTAACACCCATCTCAAAAAGTAAAAAAAATAATATATTGTTATTTTTATGCAATTGGAATTCGGCTTTAATATCGGTTGTCGAAACGCACTTCGTGAAATAATATTCTGTGTACACAAAAAAGGTATTTATTTTATTGCTATTGTTGAAAAAAAAATCTTTCAAAAACATATCATATTTCATAACTTTTCGAATGATTTTTTTTTCAACAATAGCAATTGTGAAAAAAAACAATTTCAATTCTCTAGGACATGAAGTTGACGCTCTAATACTAGATACTAGGTGTTAAGTACGCTGGTATAGACGCCTACAATAGTTGAGTTAGCGACAAATTTTATGAGTTTGTTATATAAATTGTACAAAAATCTTCCTTTCTATATTTCTACGTATACAAATTATACCTAATTTAATTTAATTAGCTTTTGTCGTTGAAGTGTATCTATATATAAAAATAATTTTGTCTTCGTTCCATTTTTCAATTTTCATGGATCATAAATTGTCAGTTATACTCTGTCATCTCTCAACATGACGCAATTGCTATATACGTCTGTCTCGAGCAAAATCCACAGGGTTTCGTTTTCGGGTGCTGTCTGCAGGATATCATCGATTCTGCGTCTGATTGATTACAACAGAAATGAGAGGAAAATACTAAGCAAAAAAAGTTCCTTTGAACAGTGCCGTGTCCGTCGACGACGAGGCGGTTGTGTAGCCGTCGGTCGTCAATATTGTGGACGTCGGACTTGGAAGGATATTCATCAATGTAATTGAAAAACAATCATCTCGCCCGCTTCAGCAAAGTGACTGACATTTTTCAATAGATTTTAAATACAAAAGCATTTTCTGTTATGTTATTTGTATTTGTGTTGTGTTTTCAATATGACTATTTGATCGACTATTATACATATGTATATTACAATCTATGGTTTGTTTAATTGTTATACCGTTTAAATTTAAAGCTTTGACATTAGGTTAAAATTAAGAGATATTATATTAAATCTTCTTGAAATTAAACGTTTGGAGAAGAAGCTTTTTTAACAATTAACATGTTTTTTAAAGATACATATAATAGTGCACAAAACACGCTCAAGAAAAATGCAAACCAAAAATTCATGCAGAAACAGACAATAGAAAAACTCCACTTTCAAATAAACATCTAACTATACGGAAAAATATTCATAATTTTTTTTTGTTAATGTGTACGCATTTACATATTGAATTTTAAACTTTCTCATTTAATTTTCTTCCGAAGTTTGCACTGCTAATTGCTTTTTTAAACTTTGTATGCATTTGTAAATTGAAGCACCGCTTTGCAAGCTCTTTTGCCAGATTTATGAATAATATTTTGAAGCGTGCAAAGTTCCTGAGCTTATGTATACTTTTATATATATATATAATATATATGTATATGTATTATATAACTAAATACATGAATAAGTATACGGACTATATGGCGCATTAATTTTAATTAGTGTAGATATATGTGTTTGTATAGTAGAAAGGTGTACAGTTGAAAATTATAAAATATGCTTTCTTATTATGTGCAACACAATAGCTGTGAATAATTGCATAAAATACTGTATTAGATAAAATTTGTAAAGATTTTTTTTTTCGTAGCGAACAGTACTTCAAACGATACGAAATACATTAAATATATATATAGATAACATATATAAATGTAAGGAATAATGCAAATATTCACAAAAATTCAATTTACAAGATAATTAAATCTTTTTTTACATACGTATAAAAAATACGAAAATCGTCAGACTTCTTATTCAACCCGCAGCTTGCGAAATGATATTTCTATAATCGGTAACTATGCATTTGTT
>JAAAKO020019073.1:0-15481 GCA_010015015.2 Bolitophila cinerea | reverse complement strand
TTGCCACACTGGTTCGCCAAAAAAAAGATTCTCTTAAAAAGGATTAATTTTATATTTTGATATATATATGTGTGTTTATATGCAAACTGAAGGACCCCGCGATTTTATTTGAGTGCTTAATTTCATTTAACAAAATCCAATCACAAGTTTCACCTTCTTCGATAATTTGGAAGGTACCGTAAATTAAAAAAAATATATATATTTTATTTCATTTATTTTTGAGCTCAAATTGTTGCGATTTCTTACATACTTATTATAGGTTTATCTATAAAAAAAACTGCTCGCCATGGTATCCATTTGAAAAAAATATATCGGATATCGACCGGAACTCATTTAAAAGAACTTTTTAGAAAACCGTTGGATTTTTTTGGGCGGCGAGCAGTATTAATAGGCCAACCATCTCCACCAACCCAATTTAGAACCGTTAAGAAATAAACCCAGTAATGTTAGTTAGTTAGTATAATAATTATTTTTTTCGCTAGTAAATAAAAAGCAATGGAGGTTTTTCTTTTAGCAGATTTAAGAGTGGCGCTTACGGCCACACACCTCATTTTATTACTGTTTATTCTAAGAATTAATCAAGAAATACGTTTTAAAAAACGTTTGTCTATCGATGTATGATTTCCCCAGTATATTAAAATATTTAAAAAATAGATAAAACTGAAACAGGATTTTACTAGTTTTTTTTGGCGGCGTGCAATAACTACAACGGATTCTTATCTTAATGACTTTTATTTCATAGACATTCAATTCGTTAAAAAACATAACGAAGTATTACGAACATTTTACACACACTTACAAATAAAAATATTATTTTAATTATTTACGCATTTTGAATTTCATACAAGATTTTGTTGATATGTCGGACTTTCATACATTGAGTGAAATTCAATTAAATGTATGTTGTAATAGTTTTTAAAAAGGAACAAAATAAGCAAAAACATAAGTTCACTAGAATATATATGTATAGGATAGAAGCCGTGAGTATGAGACACCATTGTGTCTCGGAAATTCCTCTCTTGTTTTTTTTATTAAAAACGGCGCGAAATGTCAAAATAAAATCGCGCGGGAGCGCGCTTAAAGGATGGTATTTTTCCAGAGAATGGATTTAATTCGCAAAAGAAAGCAAAAGACTAGCAAAAACCACAAATTTCATTAAACTTTAAAAAAATATTATAAGTATAATGATGTTTAAAAATTATTGCTTATATTACAAATAATATTGATTTGATTCCATTTGGCTGCGAGAAAACTATTTTTTGCGCCATTACCATTACGTTGGTTTTAAATTGAAATGCAATTTTTAAAGCATTTTTTAATGCAATTTTTAATGCAATTTTTAATTATTAAGTTTGCTAATTATTAAATTGCATCTACATTTACATATAATATTGTGAACATTGAAAAACTTTTTCCAGTGTACACTGGTAAAATATTGTTAATTATTCTATGTATATAAGGCTCTCGGCCTTAGTGTTTTTAAATTAAATAAATGAAATAAAATGAAACTATGGCATATGTGAAAATGAAATCGGATAATTTTGCTCCTAAAAATGTCAGTATACTAAAACCAAAGCGCGCGTAAAGCGCAATCTATACGAAAACTTCTCCGCGTAGCGCGGATATCCTATACCGGAACCGATTAGGAAAATTCTACGCACTACAAATCTGTGAATGCAGTGTTCATTGGATATTGTGGGATTTGGATTTTGTTGTTCTAACAGTAACTATTATTTAATTAATACCACCTAAACTGAAATTCGCTACTGTATTTCTGGTATACATCGCACGCACTTCCGGTTTTATGCATATGCTTCGCAAAGATCACGTTATAAGCAATTTTTTAAAACACCTTATTTTTAGGGATTAAAGCCACCTCACATCTACCCTATGATCAATTGTTGGTAGATGCTCATTCAGCTACTTCCCCAGAAATAAATCGAAATCGGTAGGCTCAATACCCTAACGATTTTTTAAACTCTTTGTTGGCGTTTCATTTTATGGTTTAAATAAAGAAAAAATACCTTTACAAGCTGAAAGCAACAAACATAATTATATCCTCGAAGCCAATGTTATTCTCTCATGCAAGACAATATAAATCTTGAATTTAAATAAAATATACCCCGTGCAAAATTTGCTAAAATGTTTAACATAATAATAATTCCCGTGTATAATTGCATTATCATTTGCAGCATACAACATATACGGACCTACGTGTATATGTTTAGTGTTTACCCCGTCCCCAGCCCAGCCCGACTAATTTACTTTATATTTGCGAGTTAGTGCATATATTATATGTAGGAATTGTGTATATTGTGCATACGGTTATTGTAAGCTTTTGCTGCAATGGAAAACAAGACCAAGAGAGCAATTATTTGCAGGGAACCCCATATTATAATGTTATATAATTTAATTAACGGTTTTTAGTGTCGCCAAGAGTTTAATGTTTACAGGAACTGCTTTGGCAGATGTAAGTGTATGTAATATATTCAAGTATATATATATAAGGATATAGTATAGTATGCTTCTTTTGCACAGCAAATAAGCGAATTCTGGCGCATCGAAAACATGTCAGCCAGAGTGAAATAATATAGTTTCTTTCTATTTTACATTTACACACTATTAAGTTATTTACTTTTAAATATGGTCACGGTAAACGAATATTTTTATAATTTCAATTTCGTGTTTTGCTAAATATGTACAAAATATAATTTCCGGCTGAGACGCTCGTCGAGGTCATTACGAGCGGAAATGTACGCGCATCGCGCAACCCCAGCTGCTGTGTTGACGGTGGTGCTGCCATCTGTTACCCAAGTTTATTATCGTGTTCTTGGTGCCGCGTAATTTCGCTGAAAGTAAATGTCAACTTTTAAGTATTATGATAACTGTTGCAATTTCAATGTGTTCCGTGCACCCTAGGGTACACCACAGTCGTACACCCGCACTGCCGCATCATCGCTCGTCGGAATGCCGTGCCGCACCCTTACTTATACTCTTAGTTTAGTGTATAATATACATACTGGTATGGTATATGTTTGTGTAACTAATATATTATGTCCTTTAGCACGCTGTATTTATATAAATATATATATATATAAATGAGAGAGTTTGTGTATATGTGTGCGAAAGCTCATTTCGGAGTAAGAAAGCTCGCGCAGCGCGGTTTGCATTAAATGTGGCGGCGGCGCGGGAGCGGGCGGCGACGAAGTTCCGTTTGAGTTTGCAAAGTTTTGCCGAGCGCTCACTATATAAAATTTTATTTGTTTGACATATTGGAAAAATGTTGGTGGATTTTGAATTTAATTTGGCGAAAGTTTCGATGGCGTAAAAAGTTAGGAAGTTGATATTTGTCACGAGATATCATCGCATATCCTTAAGAGTGTCTGTGTTTTCGACGCATGAAAGCGTCCATAAAATGACATTAGTTTTTTGGGTTGTTTTGCTGCTTAGCGAAGACTTAGTAGAATTGTATCTATGCTCGTGTAGGAAATACTTACGAGTACTATCCATATGGCAAATTATCAGAGGCGAAATGGAGGTTGTGGAGATGTAGCTTATCCAAGCCATAGTGAAAGCCAGTGAAAGCCAGCAAAAACCTTCCAGAATTTGACAGCGCGGGTGGCTAAACGACTGCAAGATATTGCAGTGTAAGGATAGCCACACCCTGGAGTGGCTGACTTCGGAGGAACTGTAGGATATGGCCGTTCTGAAGATAGTCCCGAAGGCGGAAGTACCAGCTGTACCGAAGGCAAAGGGTGTCATACCACGGGTTGTGCCTCATGATAGTGCTCTAGCACTACTAGTAGGCAAAAACCCGGATAAGGACACCAGAAACTGGAAGGTGCGGCATGTGTCTGAGCCTTCGGAGTATCTTAAAGGACATTTATACATCCTGCAGATAAACGAGGCTCAAACGTCGCACGTATCTGGTACGGACTCTCTGATGAATGATAACTTCCGAAGCATTCACATAGGATGGTTATACCTGGAGGATTATACCTGGAGGATTATACCTGGAGGATCTAACGGAAATAGCGGATCTCTCGATATACATATTTAGGAATCTCATAAATGCTCTAAGATCTGGAGCACACTGGAATAAACCTGGGTACCGTATACTACCCCATGTGGCATCTCCTGCACCTCCAACCTAACCTAACCTTACTTTGTTCTAGGTGTCCCATCTTTTTTGTTAGTAATAACAAAATCCATCAAATCATAATATATTTGTATTCTTTTATCTATCTTAGCTTCATACAAAATTATTTCCTGAATAAATAGGTATTTTTGGAGACTTCATAATTCATTCATATATTTATTGTTCTACAAGTACATTGGCAATTTAATAATAAATATTAATCAATAACTAAAAATACATTTTTCGCACAAAAACAAATTTTGTATAAAAACTGTATGAAAACATGTGGTGGTGAGGATTTGCACTAAACTGTTGGGGCGCCAGTTTTACGTTTCTACTAGCCATTGCTGCGATTCAGAGGAAAGGTGGGAAGCTCTTCGCGAATTAGAGAGAGCTCCCATAGTTTTTTTTTACTCCATGCTCTTTACAAATGAGTGCACTAATAACACAACCCGATGTTCAACGGAAAGCTCCGAAAGCTCCGGAAAGCTCATGCAATGCTCTGATACATTTAGAGAACGAGTCCATCCTCTTACTTAATGCTGTTACAGATTCGGTTGTCAGATCTGTCAAACTAAACATATTCTCTAGATGCAAATTGACAATGAGCCTACAGTTTTGGAACCTACCTTGGAGTGCTTTCCAAGCTTCTAAATAATTGGCGTCAGTGACTTTAAATGAACGTAGAATGGTACGATTGCACGGACTGCTACTTTCGACAGTTGGTCTCAGTTGCCGACAGTTCCTGTGATCACACAAACAGTCAACTGAGCATATTCAACTGATACCCAACATTTAAAAGTAGCAGTTTAGTAGCAGTTTGTGAATTTCTCCTTGATTATTCTTATCAGGGTTTTATGCATATGTATGGGAGATTAGGATGAATCCCCTAAAAGTAAATTACTTTTTTATTAAAACTTTCCATAAGACTTTTTGGCAAATTATTGGTGGGATGTAATGAATGAATGAAAAGGGTCTTTAGTTAAAATCCTTTCTAAAAAATTATTACTTCATATAACAAACACATTTTTAAATATTTCTTTACAAAAAAAACCTTGAAAATTATGGATACAGTCATATAATCTTAGAAAGGGTTCGTCCTCAAGACTCTGAAGGTTACATTTCTATATTTTTTTTAAATACCAATCCATCCAGTTATATTCTAAAAGTGTAATAAGAATATTTAGTGTGGAAGTCATATTTTTAGGATGGGTTCCTCTTCAAGACCCTTAATACGAAGTTTCAACCGAATCCCACTGATCCAAAACGGAAAACAGTACGATTTTTTATGATATATTTGGCAATAAGTTAGAGGCCTTCTCTAAAAAAAATCCGAAAAAACAAACAACAGTTGCGGTGGGCATTTCTTATTATTTATAGTTAGTATTAAAGTAAAAATAATTTGATAGTAATCTGAAGCCACTTGTGGATATTTATAGAGCATAATATGCCAAAAAAAGATCGCTGAACAATAGCTGGTAATAGTAGTTGCCAAAGTCTCAGTTAACAACTGTGAAAATTTAATAATAACAAGAGTTGTGACTGCGCAATGTGGTTACACGAACTGCTACTTTTTGACAGCTACAGATGAGACAAATGTTGTTGAGACAACAACTTTTCCCCAAAAATCAGAAAACAGCAGTAACTGCTACTATCAATAGTCCGTGTAGATAAGTTAGATAATGCAACTTCTGTGCAGGTGTGGAAGTCGTCATAGAATTTGGGTATCTCGATTCGAGGATTCACCGCGGATTCTCAGGAAGTTTAGTTTCTTGATGGTTTTTGCTTGTTTAATTTTTCTTTTATAAATACATCTAAAAATAAAGAATTAATCAATATCAAAATAATTTTAAAATTTATATATAAAACGTATGAAAAAAAATAATCCTTATATTGAATTGCTAAAATTATTTTTTTAATCATTGTATTTCCAGACAATTTTAATTAAACGTACACTTAATTGATTGTACTTGTTCATTCTGTAATTGTGCGATATGCTTGCTAGTCCCATTACTGCATTTATTATAATTTGCAATTTTGTATTATTATTATGCGAAAACTTTTATTTTAACATAATATTTAGGTTATTTTATTCATAAGTCATAAAACTTCTATACTTTGTGTTATAATTCCTCTTATATATTTTTTATTGTTATTTTGGAACAGCCTTTTTACATTACATATTTATGTTAATATTGTTATGTACACTTAGTTCTTAATAAATTAATAAAATATATAATTTATCGAGTATAATGTAAAATAAACAATATTTGGATATTCTAAACACAATTTAAAAAATACCGATACTAATATTTTTTAAATAAAAACATTACACAATTAATAAACGTATTTCATTATTAGCAAATATTTGTTTTTGTGTTTGTATATTTTTGTTTCGTTAAACCTCTCTATTTCGAATAATATAAATGTTCATATTAACCATTTAGTTACAGATTAAATGAAAATTAAATTTAAATTATCGAAAATCGAAATTATAAATACATCCGAAACAATTCATATTTACATTGTAATCTAAAAGTTAAACGCATACAAACCTGTCTTTAAGAATTCATAAAACTCGACTATAAATATTTAATTAATTTATAATGTACCCTTTACAATTATTGAAAACAAAATTACAATTTAAGTACATTTATAAATGTTTGATTTTGATTAACCGCAGAATGAACAGATTGATTTAAAGATATTAATAATGCACCAGAATGGATGGGAACTATTAAGGGCGTATATATAATGAAAGGAGCTGTCTGCAGGGGTGGTTTGTGTTTAACAAACTACAGCCATAATATGACGTCTGCTTCTAGTCTGTGGGCAATTCTAATGAAGTACAAGATGGGTAATGCAATTGAGATAGAGCTCTCGTTTGCCAGAATTCTTGGCTATCCATTGCCATCGATATCAATTCAAGTAAGTATACAAACAAAAAAAAACCTCAAATTTTTAATTTATTTGCTATAGGGATATAAAAAATGGGCACACTACTTGTACTGTCTAATCACAATATCCATTGTGCTGCTCTTTTACACTGCCTGCGAGTTCGTGGATGCATTTTATGTGTTAGACAATTTGGACAAGGTAACACAGAATTTATGTGTAACATTTAATCACGCTGTGGGAATATATAAGGTAACCTCGCTTGAAATTAAAATAACAAAAGAAGTTAATACATATACATATTTTTGGACACATAGATTTATAATTTACTCCGGCGAAGCACCACATTTATTGGACTGGTAGAGCGCGTGGACATTATGACGAACACGTTTGCCAAGAGTCCTCAGCAGGTAATTTAACTTATATTTTAGATAAATAGTTGGAGAAATAGTTCATGTTTTTTTTTCTTTTTACAGCTAAAAATCGTTCAGAATACAGAAATAAAAATAAAAACAATTTTCATTGGATTCACAACATTAGTCTCATCCACAGCAATGCTGGGCTTTGTTATGATGTACCTTGATCCAAGCATGATCGGATCGAAATTTCCCTATCGTGTGATATTACCATCATTTCTCCCGGAAACAGTTAATATATGGATAGCAGGCGTTTGTGTATTGTGGGGCGCTCTATATATTGTAGCACACGATAGCATGTTAATTGCATTGATGACTTACACATGGTGTCAGTTGCGCATTCTTCAGGAAAGCCTACTAAGTCTTCAGTTTTCTAAGGTTCCACCAAACAAGGCTTTCGAACGTCTTAAGGAATGTATTCGACACCATCAGATGATCATTGCATTACACAAGGACATCGAAAACATTTTCTCAACAGTGCTATTGATCCAGTTCCTTGTGTCGATGTGTGTCTTTGTACTCTGTGGTTTCCAGGCGACCGTTCGCAGTGATTACAGTGGCTCACAATTAACAATGTACGCCTATTGCGGATGTATTTTCTATGAGATTTTTATGTATTGTTGGTTTGCGAACCAGGTTCTCGAGCAAGTTAGTATTTCTGCTTTAGAATAAATAAAATAATTGATAATAATTGAAAGTGATTCCTTGCAGAACAGTGTGTTGGCCCTAAGTGCATACTCTAGTTCGTGGTATGCATTCGATCGAAAGTTCACCAAGTGTTTACTGTTGTTAATCCAGAAATCACAGCAACCACTGGAACTCACTGCTGGAGGTTTTTTTCCGTTGTCTCTTGAAACGTTTACTTACGTATGCTATAAACTTAGAAAATGTATTAATTATGTACATTATTAAAATACGTTGTTTTACAGATCTTAACCAAATCCTATACGTACGTCACAGTTCTGAGGCAGATGTACTTTGGAAACAAGATTAATTAAATATATATTTTACATTACATTACATTTAATTAGAAGAAATCTCTTAGACGTTTTTTCTTAATACAGTTATCTAATAAATAATAAACATTAAAACCTTTTAAAACATCATTGTCTAAGAGTTTTGGACTTTTAAACGTGTTTAACGAGACATCAACAAATTTACATTTGACAATCATTTACTATCCATTAGCTCTTTACCAAAAGACTGTTAAATAACTAATTAGATAATAACTAATTAGAAATCATTGTACTCAAATTACCTATTCAAATGACAACTTACTTGTTTGGTGATATACAATTGTAGTAAATTTACCATTACCATGACAGTGACTTAGAGGGAGCTGTAAACGCTAGATGCGTTTTGCAGTTATTTTCAGTTCAAGCTTTAAAGTAAACAAAAAAACTAAGTAAGAACAAGCGAAAACTTTTAAAAGTATAATAAAGCTAGGTTTTAATTATAAAACACTTCTTCCATAAAAATAGTACGGACATGCTGAAGAAGATTTGACACGCATTACGATAGAAATAAACGAAACGTAAGCGAACATAATTTATCCCAGCAAATGAGTGTACGTTCAACTTTTATCTCTCTCGCTCTTTCAATGTGTATCTCTACCTTTTTTGCACTTTGCTGAAAGCAAACGTTTCACAATTAAAAAATCAGCTTAATTCCTACCAGAAAGATATGTAGCATTCTTGTTTTATACTGATGGCTATCTTAAAACTGGACAATCAGAGGGGCAATAAGTGGTAACATTATATAAAGCAATAATGTACCGTTTTTTTGAAAACGTATAAAAATTTCAGAAGTATATTTATAGCAAGATAAACCTACTAATTATAAGTGCATATTCGAAAAACACTCGATAAAACAACCTGATGACGCTGTCGAGAATCAAACCGACGGACCTCTGGATCATACATATCTACCGTGTACAATCTGACGCGTTGTCCCGTATTTAACTTGTACTGCAATTAGAAATTATGAGTCATTTTTGATAGGTCTTCTCAAGTTGCATCTAAATTTTGATATCAATTTAATTTAAAGTATGAAGTTAGCTTATGAGATATTGAATATTTACTCTCCTCAAAAGTGGGAAATGCTTATGGCAGGTTCCGGTTTAATATCCAGTTTATGATCCTTTTTGTTCCTGTTTGTCAGCAATTTTGTTTCTCAAGAAGATAGAGTTGCCTACGATCCATATTAACTCAATTGAAAATCGTGTTAAGCTAATAGGTTAAAGGTTAGTATCGGAAATCGATAACTGATTCTGTCCTGGTTGAATAAGTGTCTAATAGCGCGAAATGCTGCTGGACTGTCTGAAAAAGTTATAGAAACGAGGTGGCCCAAAAATAATTCCGAATAAAGCCTTTAAAAAATATCGAAGATATTTAAGATTTAATTACCATTAACAGGTTTTGAGGATGGCGACTTTTGTATCAATTGCATGAAGAAAATGTCCGTGAAAATTGACCAGCTCCATTTCATTTATTGCAAGAGTTCAGTGCACTTCAAATGTTCAAATGTGTAGATTAGGGGTGTTCGAACTTTTTTTTAATTCTCAAGGGACTAGTGGTTTTTTTTAATTTTATTTGGTATATACATTTTTTTGGATAAAGAGGTTTTATTTAGGATGTTTTCAACGGTCCTGAAATTTGGTATTTTTCTTTTTTTACGTTTTTCGTAGTTTTTTCTAGTTTATTCCAAAATGTCCTATGTTGTAACCCGTAATATTCTACTTTATTGTAAATCTTACAACACATTACAACAATTATATATCTTATATATAATTTTTGCTGTTTTAACCAAGTAACCAATTTCTGTAAAACTATTTTTAAAGTAACTGTATTTTGCGTTATTATGTTGCTGTCCTATATATGAGGTATAAATCAGCTATTTCAAAAGGTTCAACTTTATATCAAAGTATAGTGGATTGTTGTCTATTTATAAATATCCTTTATTAGAACTAGGAAATTGTTAGCTTTACAGCAGTAACTGATTATTTACTTTTTTGATAGTGGATTTATAGGGTTCCTGTAAAACAACTTTAATATTGCTAATCTTAAAGTCACAACTATATATTAGCTTATATAAAAGATTCTTTAGAGATGCCCTATATACCCTTTTATGTTGTTTTTTTTTTAAAGTATAACTGTGATTTTGCTTTTATTAAAGGTGTTTTAAAGCGTTCCTATATTATACTTGTAATAATTATATAATAATATGCTGTAAAATGCTAAAATACGGGATGAAGTGTTAGACCGGGGTTTGGGGAAGTAGATATAGAAGGCAGACCCTTAAAAAAGACGGCAAAAGCCGTTTTTTTGTCGGCTGGCGGCTAGCCGATTTATTTACTCCCGGCGGCGCCAAACCGGCGGCTAATGTGAAAAAGTTATTTAAAATGTACTTTAGGACATATATACATCACAAAATCCATCGATAATTAAAATAAAAAAACACAAATCATGCCTTTTAAAAAAATTGCCTAAAATATAAAAGAAAATCCGGATTTTTCCGGAACGTCGTAACACATAATAATGTTTGACGGGTTGGCCACCATGTGAAAAAGACGTAGCAACAAAGTAAAATCGACATTGCAAAACCATGGTGATAACAGTAATTTAAGGGGGGAAGTGTCGTAAGATCTAATAAAAATCCAAGATCTTCTTTTCCTACACATTTTCAGGTAAATGTTTCATATTTTTGATATATTCTTCGGTTAAATGTTAATGGCGAGCATTTGGTTGACTCTTTTAAATAAAGCGATTTATCCGAAAATTTTCCCGAGATTTCTCTTTGATTTCAGTTGGATTACCTGGGATTTTATCGGGATTTCACCGGTATTTACCGCACTTTTTTTGAGGGATTTTAAAAGTTTTATTGAGAGAAAATTCCAGGGAAAACCTGTAGAAATTTCGGGGAAATCCCGAGAGTTATCCCGAGAATATACCAGGAATACCGCACAGTCACATTTCCTAAAATAATGAGAAATTCCGAGATACTGAAAATCAACAAAAAAACTCGAGAATAGGTAAAATCTCTGGTAATCCAGCTAAATCTGGAAAAATTTGGAAAGTTATGGGAAATCCTGCAAAATCTCAAGACATTTTGGGAAATCTCCAAAAATAATAAATTATTTTGCTTAGTGTAATTTTTTTGTTTTTTTGTTTTTCGTTACACGGAAATTCCTCGGAAAATCGGGTTAAAATCCCGAGGTAATTCATGGAAAATATTGGGGTAACTTGGAAGAAATCAAGGAAAATCTGGGTAAAAACCTGAAAAATCCCGGGGAAATCTTGAAACTATAGTGTCTTGTAGGTTTAAACGAAAAACTTAAAATTGTAACCGGCTATTTATACCAGGAGAAAATCTTTAGTCCGGCTGAGATTGAACCGGGTTCCTACCAATCACAGTCAACCGCGTTGTTTCTCAATATTTTTTTTATTATTTCAAAAAATAAAATAGTTTTTTAATTTTTTAAATAATTTTTATTTATTTTATTTTTCACGTTTTTTATTTTTTAGATATTTTTTGCTTGATATTAAAAGTAAACTTAATGTCTTTAGTAATCCTAAGAAAATAATATATTATAAAAATGTTATTTTCTGTTGAAATATATAAATAATCGGAGGCCAGCTTGCTGCAGCCGGCCGGCTTACACCTCTGAGGGTAGGGAGACCATTAGTTTATCAGTAAATCTCAAATATAATATTGTTTTATTTAAAATACTTAATTTAAAGAAAATGAGAGATATATAACATATAAATATGAATTTGTATATTATAGATAAATATTCTTTGGATATAATGTTCAGGGGATGAATGAATATTGCCAGATGAATACTATGTGCGCGACGGATGAGTGATTCCACATTATTTATATTTCTATATGGATAACAAAGTATATTACAAAGAATCTGCTGCGTGTGTATTTATCGTTTTTATATTATATAATTTTTTAAATGAGATGAGACGATGCTCGTGAATGGAATGCGGTATGGCAGATGCCTTAGTCGTTTCTTTTGGTATATCATATATTTAGTGTAAGAATATATATCTAAAAGAAACCAGCAGAAAGGAAGATAATACATAATTTAGTTTAAAAGAAATAATGAGCAGATTTTCAAAATTATACCTTGTTATAGTTTTAATGGCGTATTTTATTAAATGCTATTATTAAAAAAAACGTTTTAACTTGTCAATCTTAAAGTTTAAACTATGTTCGTGAAACGTTCTCTTTTCTAAGTATGCGTATACACCACTATAACCACAACATGCATTTCCCGTATATACAGTATTTCCGATATGCGCGGTTGCCTGCGTGGGGATGGTCGTGCCAGCTAACTGCGGAGGGAGGAGACCGCACACACGTACTCCTGTCTATAATAAATAGAGTACTGTATATATTTACAATATATGTATGTATATGTTTTAGGGGTTGCAACTCTGAAATGCACGTACTCAGCTATAACTTCGGCACGTACAACTGGGGTTCATTTAAAATAATTGATAATTTCACACAGATAGATCGCACCGGGTTGGAACTTATATCCCCCTCCCCCCGACACACACACTGTGTTTTATGGGCCACGAACAAAGATATAGATTTGGTAAGAATAAAGCACGTTAGCTTTTTTAGCTTATCCTATTTATATTATATATTATATGTATATTACGAGTATATCTATCTATATTTTATATATATGTTTAGTATTTAACATTAAAATACAAGTATAAATCGGCACTTGGGTACATTTTGTAGGAATACGCATCGCGGTCCTGGCGGCGTGGCGTGTCTAAACGCTGAACTTCAGCTCATATCGTGGTGCTCTAATCCAAAAGCACTGTTTTACCCTTCCAGATGAGTTCTTGTTCTTATGCTTTGCCACAATGCTGTAGATTATTATCACGTGCAAGTCAAAAGAGCATATACAATTCTTGCTACCGCAACGTCAAAGCGCTATTAAATATAGTATCGTTTGTAAAGCACCTCAGAGACAAAGGCACCAAGTGCAATGTTATACATACGAGTAAAGGTCATATAGATAGTGATTATAATATTGTACTATATGACTTTTAGAGCACAATCGCACAGCCATTAAACGTCGCGTCGTCCGTGTGTATATTATATAAATACTGCATTGTGTAAATGTGTATATGTGCAATACGATAAGAAGCGCGAAATATCTGGCCGTATATATTTCCCATCAGAAGTTCAAATTGAGGGCATCCCAATCAGAGGCTCCCCGGAGTCTACCTCAACTCTCGATATATCGTAATTGTCTGCACGATAATCAGCGAAATCATTTTGAATTCGGTGCACCCTGATGGGCATGCACAAATCTATTATTTATCTAAATATGCAAATACGAATTAGGCGTCCGACAGTGGAGGCAGCCCAACGCAGGGAGCGAGCTGGTGTGGCGTGCGTTGGTGTTCCGGTTTAGTATGCCGGTACGTTGGCGCTGTATAATTATCGTCCACACATAAATAATTATTTGTGAGCAGGTTCTAATGGGATGCGCAGGAGCTGGTGCGGGGTTTTTGCAATTAATTGCGCTGGAACTAAATCCATGACTTATTGCGTGTATATATAAATAGTTATATCGGTAAACTATACATACAACAAATCAAATGTATAGATATTTCTATATATAAACAAATTCATGTTTACGATCACTGAAATTATATACATTTCAATGGATAGACAATATATGTATATTATCAAATACATAATGCAGTTTGCAAATTGAAATTCAATCAATTAGAATAATTGGAAATTTGTTTGGAAATGTGAAATGCATATTATAAATCTAAACCTATATATAGCTACTGGATAAACTAAAGAAAAGCCATCATCCAACTATATATATATATATGTTTATATATTTATATATTGATTTTATGATTATTTGTACAGGGTTTATACCAGAGAGTTCTAAAAACATCGAGAAATATGCTTCCTATACTAAAACATAATTATAAAAAACTGTCGGATGCATTAGGTGCGATATTGTCCGGGAGACAGCAAAACTATTTTACCACTCATTCATAACATAAAAGCAAATTATCATATAATATATAGCCGCGGATGGGGAGGGCTAGGAGAACGGTGTCCACGCCTAGAAAAAATCTGTTGTATTCACGCTCAAAATGTTATCAATGTTAAGCTTTGTATACACCAATCGTGGAAGTAGACGAATTATTCCAGCAAATAAGCGTTCAATAATTCGTCAACTTTCACAAACATTTGGCATCTTTATAAACAAAATATATTTTTTTCAATTTTAGGCCAAACATGGCGGCCGATCATGTTTCTCAATCATATTCCGTCTATATTCGAGAGATTGGCTAAACTTCACTTTAGGGAAGGTGACGTTAAAAAAAAAGTTGTACCCAATATTGATGGAAATGAGCCCCTGAGTACCAATCAGGCTTCAAATCGCGTCGTTCGCATCCCCCTTTTGGGGGAGGGGTGGTTAAAGTTTGTATGACTAACTTTTATGTTTTAAGGTTTAAAAAAAAAATGCTTTCGATAAAATGATTTAAATAAACAATAACTGCAAATATTTATGCTATTAGAGCATTATTATGTTGATTGCTATTGTTGTTTTGATAAAAAAAGAAAAGCGCGCGGCAGCGCGCCTACATAATTTAATATACCACAAAATTGTAATAAAGAAGCTTCGCAAAAAAACAAGCAAAAGACGGTGATAGGCAAACTATACCTTGTAAAAATCTCCCAAAATCTCTTTTCACTCTTCTTCTTTTGTGTTTTTGTTAAATAAAAGAAGAGTGCTGCGCTTGCGCAGCACATGATGTTGTTGAATACTGAAAATGTTTTGGGGTCTATTTCGCCCCAAAGACTAGCAAAAACCTTGAATTTCATTAATCTTTTAGCTTTTTTTTGCCACGTTTTGATACATAATGGCTTAAAAACTAACTTAAAAACTAATAAAAACTAAAAAGTAGGAAAGCACAAAAAAAATATATATATATATATGCAGTTATTTTTAATTTAAATCATTTAATCG
>JAAAKO020019062.1:0-15483 GCA_010015015.2 Bolitophila cinerea | reverse complement strand
AAAATATTAAAAATATTAATATTTAAAAAAAACTATTTTTTTTTCTCTACAAAAAACTTACATTGTTTTTTAATCAAATCAACGTTAAAATGAATTCTAATCCTATCGAATTTGAATCACCAGCAAGCCGATGGCGAGGATGAGCTCAAGAAGCGCCAACTTATGGAACTGGCCATCATCAACGGAACATACCGCGACTCGAGCACCAAAACAGCGGCAGCAGGTATCTATCTAATTTATTATCACCAGTTTCTTTCGAAAAAAAATGTATATATATAATAAAATGCTTGTATACTTTACACTAATCCATATCCATCCATTCTCGCGTAGCCCAAAATAAAAGTCTACTCTATATATAATACTTGTACTTTGTATAGTATATATAATACGTCATTGCAACGTGCCTGCAACGTAAGAAATGCACGCACGCACTTCGGATTGAGTGCGCTCGGCGATCGGCGCACATTTAATTTGTTTTTCTTGTAAATATTTGTGTTTTTCCTTGCAATGTGCGTTGCGCGTTGCGTTTTTAAAGTGCCGTCGTGTGTATACACCACTATATACTTTGTAAGTATGTATATACATTGTATATATATGTATATATATATATATATATATATATTTAATCGTATATTTGTATGAGATATCATAGCGGTGTGCGTGCAGGAGGGCATTGAACCAAATGCGCACACACGTACACGCGTTTATTTCGGGAAACTCGAGAATGAATGGCCGCTTTTGGTGCATTTAAGTGCCGCCGCGCCGTGCTGCGCTGCTTTACCGTTATATAGAACTAAAATTAGAATCCTCGAGAGGATGCGCACTTGGAATTCCATTTCCAACGTTTGTGCGTATGCACGATTTTTTGTGTATATCTCAACCAGTTTTAACCATTGGTCACTTCGAGCGCAATGGCACTTAAGTATTTAGATCATAACTAAATAATAAATAATAGCTACACCTTAACTCATATATAAATGCTGTAGAAAAGGCTTGAGTTTAATAACACCTTAAACAATTCCCAAAGTGGGGGTACATAGAAATTCTAAACAACTCGATTTCATACGCATTTCCAAATACCCCCGCTTTTGCGTAATTCCATAGAACAAAATTGATTTCCATCCGTTTGTCAAAAACTTCTTTAATTTTAACACAAGTTTTCCAAGAAGAGTTTTACCTTTTAGCCTGCGAGGAGGAGTGGCGCCGTTTAGCCCAAACGGCCGCCGAGTCTCGCCTTCTGTCCCCATCGATGCCCGGCCTCACGCAACAGATGCGCGCACCTGCCACTCCGCTGGGTGCCCCGCTGATCCTTTCACCACGCATGTCCGTGCCCACCACTGCCGCCAGCCTCATGTCCGCCAGCCAACAACAGCAAATGGAACACCAGGGTCTCATCTATGCCACACCGTACCCGGAATACACAAACTATGCTGCGCTAGCCGGAAATCCACTCTTGACGGAATACGCGGATCATAGCGGTGGGTTATTTGCCAGATAAACTATATATTTATAGCACTAAAACTTAAATAATCTATATAAATATAGATTTTTCTTAAAATAATATGCAAAACACACATACACACACACAAAACGCGAGCAAACCTCAAAAATAATTATTTAGCACAACAACGCAGCGCCAACAACGGCTTAATACGAATAATCCGCATATTGTTAACAGGGAAAGGGTTTCTTTATCCGATATAACTTGCGAAAAAACAATTCACGGTGAAGGGCGATGCTTTTTTAATTTTAATTTTTAATATCACAATTTATAATTCCCGAGCGAATGTCACCGTATTGCGATATTCATGTGGAATGGCATCGTGCGGGAAATTCTCAAATAAACTTGGCAACGTCGCATGCAATTCAATTTTCGGCGCGCACAGTTGTTGTGCACTGAGCGCGCGCTCGCGGTGTTCTGTCACATTGGAATGAACGCACATTATTAAACGTTTTATAATATATACATAATTCTCATTGTTATTTCACTTTGGTTGTCTCCGCTGTCACCAATTGCTAATTGCTCGCGATGTTGCCAAATTTACTGCGCTCACACAAAACCTAAACTAACGATATTAACACATATGTTTAGACTGTGTGATGTTTGCTACAGGATATATCTATATATTTAAAAAGTGTATACGTTTAACATCGTATTTTTAATTATTTTAACCCATTCACATAAATTATATATATGTATATATATTTATATAAATATATATATACACCCTCACAAGGTTCGATTGGAGATGGACAAGTCCGAACTAATTTTCTTTTCGCTTTATTTTCTTTTCTAGTTCAATATTGCAGCAATAGAGTGCCATTTTACTATTATAAGAAATCATAAGTTACCGTAAGCCGCATCGCGCGCCGGTCGCGTGCTGCGTCCGGGTCTTTCCGGATTTTTTTTTTAGAAAATAATATAGATTACACACAACCAACAATACACACATATATATATATACAAATGATAGTAGTTGTCTTGTTTTTAATTTTTATCTTTAATTAGTGTATATTTAGAAAAAAAATAAGTTGTTTCTTATTAGCATAGCTAGATAATCGTTATTAGAATTTTCGAACTAAGTATATCTATCTCTTTCTTTTGCGTTGCGAGCGAACTTTTTTGTAAGGTGGTTTTGCAGACTTTTTTATGAGTTGTGTCGCGATGAAAAACTATATAGTATTTTTTTGTTCTTTCATTGTTTTTATTTTCTCTGTATCGTATATTATATATATTTTTTTATAAGTTTTATTCATTTCTGTTCTCTCCGGAGAGAGTGTGCGAGCGAGACAGACGTACACCGTAAAAACGAACAAAAAACCGATGGATAACAGCACAATGAAAAAACGCGCGAGTTGTAGTAACTAGTCAATAATTTTAAAGCTGAAAAAATGGCGTTTTGGTGTCTCTTTTTTCAATGTTTTTTTTATAATGTTGTTGTTGTAGAATTAATTTTAATTTTATTGTTTTTGTTGTTGTACATACACACACACACGCACACACATAAAATGCATTGAAATGAACGCAAGCGTTTTTTGTGTATTTTTTTTCATTCGATTAAAAGAACGATATGGAATCCGCTCCGCTCCGCAAAATAAAAAAAAAACAAAACCAACAATCATAGTCAAGTCACGGATCACCACACCACTCACTCAGACTCAGAAAAAAATCCCCGACACACACACACACTCACAAAGAAAAAGAGAAACATTTAGAAACATTTAAAACGATATATTGTAGGCATTCTTTAGAAAATTATTCTTTTTACAATTTGGAGACAGAAGTCATTTTCCAGATGAGAACCTCAGTCTCATAAACGATTAATTAAAGGATTAAAAAAACACAAGTATAATTATCCGGATTGGACCATCCAGGCTGCTTTTTCCGGAAGAATACTAGAAAAATTGTCATGCATACCATTTTGAGGGAGAAAAACACACATTCCACATTTTATTTTCAATCACTCTCAAATTAATCTTATTTTTTTTTATTATGAATCACTCTCAATTAAATCTTAAATTTAATCTTCAAATAAATCTTAATTAAAAAAAAACAACAAACAAACGAAACGTCAAGAAAAAAACGTGAAACAAAAGCACCAAAACGAATTTTTAAACAGCTTTTCGTGTATACATATTAGGGTTGCCATTATATTGAAAATTATAGGGCAGTTTTCCCTCCTTCTCCCCTCTAATTACTCCAAACACAAAAATACAATTTGTGGAGTTTTTTAGAATTTTATTTTCATGTTTTTACCCTTGATCACCAGGGTTACAGTTTTCTATGTAAAATACTAATAATATTTAATTGTAGGACTAATTTCGGGGCTAAGAATTAAAAATTCTCAAAATTGAGTCTACAAAAATGCTGGTACAGTTTAAAATTAAATTGAATTCCTCCTACCCTTAATATTTTATATGAGTTGTCCCATTATTAAAAAGGTTAATTGGCAAAATGGGTTGAAATGCAAAATTTGGAGCGAAAACGTAAAAAAAACTAAAATGCTTCATGATCTTTAAATGTTCATATTTTTTATGGTGGTCAAATGTCCATAGCTGCCACCCTTTGCCCCAAATAATAATAATTTGGATATAAAATCTATTTTTGCAGTTATTACGATTTTTTAACCCTTTAGCTTCCACCCTTAGCCCCCAAAATATAATTAATTGGGGGTAAAATCTAATTAGGCAGCTATTATTCGATCCTATTTCATTTTTTATTTTTTCATATACATTCAAATTAAAAGAGATGAATATTTAAGCACCTTATTTTTAATTATAGCAGCATTCTCGTAAACTAAATTCTAAGAATTTTAATTTCCCTGGCACGTACTTAGTCCTTAAATTAAATACTAGCTACAAATTCAGTAAAATACCTTGTATTTCACATAGAATCGAATATTAATCGAGTTTAACATGAATATAGAATTCTGAAATAATTCCATATTATTTTTTAATTTCTTTGGAGCATATTTTAAGGGCGGCCCGATTAAAATTCGTTAAAAACTGATATAATAGCCACCCTAGTATACACATATATTTATTATATACATAATCGCGCCAAAGTATATAGCCTATATGTAGAAACACACACACTGTATATAGGTATATGTTGTTTTTTCTTCTTTTTCCTTAAATCTAACTAACCAACGTTTATACATACATATTAATTATTTATCGTATCTAACCGTTATTTAATCAAGTATATGCTGTGGAAATTATCGCAGGAAAGCGTTTATTTTTTTTTGTATGTGTTGGTGAACGGAATTTCTCGAGGGAAACGCCAGAAACTACGAAATTAACATTTTCCTTGCGCGGATAATATTTTTCTATGTATAATTTTAACTCTGAATGTTTTTCACCAATTAATTAGCTCACACCCCTTGAGATTTTGCGGAATCTCTTTTTGTGTTTTTTTTTTCATTTCTTTGAATAATCATAAATTTTATTTATATATTTTCTTTTCTAAATATTCATGACAATTTTTCCAGTTGGTCGTTATGTGCATGCTGGCTCCGTGTTTTAGAGCGCGTTCGGCGGGGTTTAGGCGCGGCTTCTGCTCCTCCAAATTGTATTTAAGCAAATTAAAATTTAAATTTTATTTTAGACCAAGTTTTTTTAGAACTCAAACTTTTTAATCTGTTTTAAGCAGAAAATTAATAATTTTAATCTGTGTTAAGCAGAAAAACACAAAAATTATTAAATGTTTCGTATTTTCTTTGTTTTCGTTTGTGAATTAGATTATTAGTATAAGACCGACACAAAACTACATTGAGAGAACTATTTTTAGAGATAAACATTGTTATACTGAGTGTGTTTTGTATAGACATGTAGCTGAAACACACATACACACATACACACACACACACACACACAAACTTACAAGTAATTACAAACATAATTACACAATGATTTCTGTATTGGAAAACGTGTATTTAAAAGTATATACAAACACTAATACTCGAGACATTTTTTTTAAAAAGTTGAGTGATTTTTAATCTTAATTTGTTTTTGTACATACACAATATATAGTATATACATATTATATAGTATTTTTTATATACACATATATCATCATATTTTATATAAAATATGATTTAAACGATGGCCACTATATTTATTATTAATGCGTGTTTAATTTTAATCAATCGATTTAGACAAATTTTTCAATCAGTTTTGCATGTGTCCATATTTGTGCCATTTACTTAGTTGCGCTTCAGCAGATATCTTTAAAGGCGAGATGTTTTCTTTCAGAAACATTCAATTACCAGTTAAATATATACTTAAATATAGAAATAAATATAGATATGGCCGAGGGTCATCTATATTTTCTATCTAAATAGAATAATTTCCGAGAGTCTTTTAGATTATTTTAGGGTGACGGTAATTTTATTACTTATTTTACCTTTACACACTTAAACGCACTCTGTCTCTCTCTATCTCTCTGTCTTTCTCTCTCTATATCTCCCTATCTCTCTATCTCCTTTTGTATACCCCACACAATCCACAATTCTCCCTCCTTCTACCCTTAGCTAATCCTCCCGAAAGAAATGGCATTTGTTTTTCTATAAATATATATATAGTATATAATGTTGCTTATAAAGTATTATACCGGCATTTCTCCTGCGGGAAATGACTGTGCGCTTAATAATGAATCACAAAACGGTGCTAGACGTAATCGTATCTTGTTCAAAACAAAATGATTCGTATTTTATTTATATTTAAAATCTATATGTGTAATGTTTTTTTTTAGTATACTAGTAGTATTTAGTTATAGGATCACAGATTAGATTCGAACATCACAATGACGGAACACAGACACAAAAACACACACACACGAGGGTGACAGGGATTAATTATTTGAAGAATAATATTTTTGTACATATAAATCAGAAATATTAGCTTTTATGTGATTAGCATTTCCGGAATTAGCTTTTTCAGGATAAAAACGAGACATTAACATTCTTGTCATTAGGTTTTAGAAGAACTGAATATTAAAGAACATATTTGTCATTAAGTTTTCGGAGAACAACATTTTTGAGAAAAACTTTTTTATATTTGCTTTTTTTAGATTAGATTTTTTGTAGATTAGCTATGCTATCATTATTTTGCTGGAATTTCAATAACGAAATTATTTTTTGAATTAAATAATAAATTGCTTATTTTTTTTAATAGAATCTAAAACGATGTAAAGGATTAGCAAAAACTTTTTTAATTTCAGAACTTAAGAGAATTAATTCCTCAATTTCTGTTTTCCAGTTAATTAATTCCGCAATTTTTGTTCTCCAGCGAATTAATGTCAAAATAGTTATTCTCAAAAAATGGAAATAAAAGAAAAGTATTTTCTCAATTTTTTTGTTCTTCGAGAACTTAATTCATAGCGAGTTAATTCCGCATTTTCTGTTCTTCAGGTAATTAAATCCCCATAATATTGACATAAAAGCAAGTTCAAAACCTTAATTCCAAAAAAGTAAAGACCCAGCTTCACGAGTACGTTTACACAAGGGTTTTTCATCTTAATTCTAAATGAATTCCGTCCACACACACAGACGCACGTCCAGGCACAAACGTACACCCACACACACACAACCCCAAACTAGTCAGATAGGTTTTGATTTAAATCTTATTGTACTTGCATTAACTAAATAATTTGCCACCAATTCGGGAGTCTCACTCTTCTGTACAACTCTTTTTCGTATAATTAATAATTATTTTTTAGTTTATTTTAAATAAAAACACGAAATCAATGCCGCCGCCGCCACACACACTTAAGCAGTTACCATTTCAGCATAGGCATTGATTTATTTATACTTATCTATTATGGATACAAGCCATTATACTTAATGTTTTTAATTAAAGTGTAGGTATTCACGCAAGAAAACTCTGCCAAAATTGTTTTGACGATTTTTTAAAGTTTTTTTTAAAAAGTTTATTTGTTATTTTTTCCAGAGGAAATAGGTTACTTTAAAACCCACACACACACACACTCACACACAAATCGTAGGCCTCTCTCAGGGTGAGACGAAACGGCGATGTATTGCGCAAAACTATCATTCCAACAATATAAGTACTATTTCATTTTTCTAATGCGTATATACCCTTTCTATGTAGCTATACGTCTTTCTATCTATATGTCTTTTTCTCTATTTGTATATCCCTTCAACCCCTATCAATTTGTACATCCCTTTCAACCCCTATCAACCCTTCGATCGCGCGCTAGCTTTAGAAGCTTAGTTCTCACGAAAACCTATAGATAATTACAAGTAGAATGTTCGGACTCAGAATTTAAAAAAAAAACTAAATCTTACGTATTAAAAATGCTAAAGTATTAAAAATGCTAAAGTATTAAAAATGCTATACTTTTTAAAAACACACAAACAAACGCAGAGTTTCATTGAAAGAAAATACAAAAACACACACACACATACAATACACTTAATACACTTAAGTAAAAATACCATTTATACACTATATTATACGATATGCTATATAAATAGATAGGCTATGCTATATAATTAAATAAGCTATGCTAAACACAAGAAAACCGTATATCTATACATTTTTTAGGGTAGCGTCTAAGGAAAGCATAAATATTCACAGAACTACAGCGAGACGTAAACAAAGATGATTTAATGATGGATTTACACACATACTATATTATATATATAGAAATAATTTAATGTTACAAAATAAACAACAACAAACACAAAAAAATCCACCCTGATCAAAATAACAATTTTAAAATCGAAATTATTGTGTTGTAGTAGGCGCTCTAAAGCAACAAAGGCGTTTAACCAGCAGGGAACACCCCTATCAGAGGGCCGGGGCTCTCTCATAGATTACGACTCTATAGATATTTCACAGACATACACGCAGACACATACAGACACAGACACACACATATACACACAGACACCTGAAAACACCTGAAAATACAGACACCCCAACACACACACCCCCACAAACGCACTGATGTTCTCGCATCCACCGTAATCTTGAGAGCCCTGCGCGCACGCGCAATTTGTTGTTGTTGTTGTTCCGCCGAATAAAAATCAAACCCCTAAAGGTTAGTTTCAAAGCAGTTTTTTTTATTATTATTTTATTTTCCTTTTTTTTTGATTGCCTTTATAAATATTATATTTTTTATATATACGTATAGTATATATAATATTATGTAGTAATATTTTACAAGGAAAATGCCCCCCCCCCACAAACACACACACAGACATACACATTATATATAGTATACATTTTCGTAGACACGTTGTTGATACAGTTTGAATTTTCTTTTCTTTTATATATATTTTTTTATTTTCCTAAATATACAAATATTTTTACTTTTGATGTGTGCGTTTCGACTGTATTTTCACGTCGCATCTATTTTTAGTGCAGCGCGCGCACGTAGGTGCATTTTCCGCCGCCCGGAAAAGCCGAAACTCACACACAAGCACACAATTTTTATGTTGTTTTCCCCGAAGAATATATAGAATACTATAAACATTATATTTAGGAACGTATATTGTTGTTGCCGTGCCCGAGAGACAAAATACAACACAATTAATCCGGATTATCTTTTTGTTTTCTATACTCCCACACACAGACATATAAAATATATATATATATATTTATATATTTAGGTAATGTGCACCATGGAAATGCATACGTGGAAAATGCGCTGGAATTGTGTCGCATGCAATGCGCTGCACACCGAAATATACATTTTTCAGCCCCCCTTGGAATTCATACGCAGAACTATACGTTTATTTGCTAAGATGTGATTTAAGATTTTAATTTAGGTCCTCAGACACGGGATGGTTTGACTTTTGAGGCAAAGACAGATGCAGCAAAGACATTTTCGAGAAAGACAAATGTGGCTAAGACAAATGAGTCTAAGACAGATGCGGCATATGCAAAATGAGACAAACATTTTAGACGCATTTGTGGCACACTTTAATTTAAGGCACATGACAAATGCGGCACGGACAAATGCGGCTTTTTATTTTATGTACATCGTCTGGACAAATGCGTTACTTTTTATTTAGTAATTTATATGCGTGGTACATAAAATAAATAAGCCGGATTTGTCCGTGCCGCATTTGTCCGTTTGTCATTTTTAGAATAGCCTCATTTGTCTTATCCGTGCCTCATTTGTCATGTGCCGCATATGTCATTTTCTCATTTTAAGAATTGCCGCATTTGTCCTATGCGGCAAATATACTGTGCCGCAAAAGTCCACCTTCTCTCAGACACACACTGTGGTGCACCCGCAGACGATTTTTCACGGATGCATTTCCATGCGATTGCTAATTTCCGCACACAAACACAAGCATAGCTTTAAGTTTATATATAGCAAAAAACAAATATATACTTTTCTTTCCAGTTCTAGACGATTAGTTATAAAAATATTTAGTATTTCGTAGTTTTATAGCAAATAATTTTTAAATGTATAGTTATATTTTATATAAATAAATACAAAACACAAAATGTGCGTGTGATTATTGTTGCTAATCGCAACTTTAGCAACTCTCAGTTCGTTTGTAAAATAGAGACAAATAATGAAAAACAACACAAAATATTCGAACAAAAAAATAGTGAAATTGTACTCAGTTGACTTGTGCCTTTGTGAGAAGAAGAAGTATAAATCGAATCGTTTCCTTGTGTATAAGGACACTTGCGTGTGTCCCCGAAATATACATATAAATAATATGCAAAAATAAGAAACGGCTTCTAAGATATTATTTAATATTATTATGAATTATGAAATTGTGTACATAAGAGCATATATATTATATTCTATACAGTAAATTACATAAATATAAATTTATTATATTGAAAAACCACACCACACACACACACACATTCACACACAGTAATCGACGTCTGCGAACAGATAATGCGAGGTGACAACCCCCCCATCACCCACCAACCCCTGTGCTACTCTACACAACACTTACTGTGCGATGAGACCTCTTGAACAATATATAAACACACCGAACAATTATACACCCCCCTCAGAAACAGAATTATGTATAGAATTAGGATCTTATGATTGCGTCGCCTTTTGGGGACAATTTATTATACATATACAAAATAGAACACCCACACACAAACACATATTATATATTATTATTTTTTTATTTTTTAAATAGATATCTGTATTTGAATAAAGTAAATTTTATCCATTCAACAAACAAAAAAATTGCGTACTTTTTATTTTATTTATTGTTGAAATTAATTAATTTAATTTCTTTAATCTTTTTAATCGTTTTAATCTCTTTAATCTTTTAATAATTTTTAAATAATATTTATATCTCTAAATATTATTCTATTCTTTTCATTTGCATCTACTTAATTCTAACCAAACAAACCGAATCTTCTGAAAATTAATTAATTAATACGCACCAAAAACACATAAAAATAATTATATAACTAAAATTTCTCTATTTCTATGAATATTTAATAACAGTTTATGTATATTTATGTATGCAATATATTAAAACAAAACAAACGCACCTACACACACACACACATTTTGGTGAACACTCGTTTAGTACTGGTATAACAAAATTTCATAATAATATTAATAATATGTCTTAAAATCGATCGCAAATAACATAAATCACATAAAACACAAACCCACACACCCACACGACAATCAATAACTTTGCCAATCGAATATTTAATTTCGATTCTATACAGGGTGATTATTTGAACCTCAAACTTTGAAAAACCTCGAGTAATAAGCACTTTACGAAAAAAGGTCCATTTAAAAAAATATTCCCCGGGGGAAATGCATTAGTGATAAAATTACACCCCCTTCCCCCTCCTTGTAGGGGTTAACTGTGACATTTTTAATATGAACCCTTTCTTTTGTTTACAGATTCGGACTTAACCACTAACAATACGTTGTCTAACACATTTATTTCGATTCATAATAGATGGCACTACAATCGTCAATTGAATATCATCGATTTCAGCGCCATCTATTATGAATCGAAAAAAATGTGTTAATCAAATCCTACGTATTTTTAGCAGCAAAATCCAAATCTGCAAAAAAAGGGCGAGGTCATATTTAAAATGTCCTAGTTACCCCCAGGTGCACCTACATGGAGGGGGAGGGAGTGTATGTTAACCACTAAAGTATTTCCCCGATGAATAATTGAATTTTTAAAATGGACATTTTTCCGTAAAGTGCTTATTACTCGAGTTATTTCAAAGTTTAGGGTTAAAAAATCACCCGGTATATAGTTACAATTTGTATACTTCATTTTTTCCTTATTCACGTATACACGCATATACTCTCTCACACACACACACACACACACACACACACACACACACACACACACACACACACACACACCAACACCATCACTCACGCATTTATATTATTAATTAATATGTATTTCTGACACCCATATATACGACAAAACCACACTAACACAGGATTATAATTTTGTACTTTAGATAGAGCTAAATTCTTATTTTTATTAAACATATATATATATATTTAAAAAAAACGTCTCAGACGGACGCGAACTGCATCTTTTGTTTATAATAATTTAAAAAATCAACAACAACAACCACAGCTAGCACTCACACCGATGACAACGATGCAACTGCGATGCAACTATGCTGCAACTATGAAGCAACTTTGATGCAACTATGATGCAACTATGCTGCAACTATGATGCAACTATGATGCAACTCTGATGCAACGATTTATGCAACGCGCGTTCATCAATAAAAAAATATATATATACAAATAAATAATGCATCCTTTTAGTCTCTGTCTATCGCACAAATTTTAAATCCAATTAATACTTGTACCGTTATTTGTCTCAAAAATGTATACTTCTTTTTGACGATCGTATTAATTTTTACAAAAACAAACAAAACCAAATATTATATCGCTAATATCGACTAACCAAAGGCCAAGTTAACTAAAACAAAAAAGTATATATATATGTATAATTTATATGTGTCTATATTTACGTATGTACATTATATGTTTATATATAAATTAAAAAACATTAATCTATTTGATCTATTTCACACACACACACACATTTTATTTATATTTATTAATTACTGCGCGTGCGCTGCTCGCAAATGCGCGCGAATTGTGTCTAACACAAGTATAATTATACTCCGCATTGTCAATATTTGTTTGTGCCAGAAACTATTAAAACTTATTAATGAATTGTGTCTTTAAACAAGAACGACGCGCTTTAATTAAGTAATGATACTTTCAAGTATTTCTTGTAGAGTCGATTAACCTAAATTTGTGTATAATGTTTAATTAAATTAATTACTATACTTTTTGTTTTTCTCGATCTTTTTCAAATTTTATTTTTTTCGGCGCAATTACCACCAATTTTCTCTTTGTTTTCGATTAAACGCACGCATTTGTGACCGCGCACTCACGCAAACTCTATATAATCTATATATCTATACATTTAAACCAGCAACAAGTAATAATCATCATGTACAACAACAACAATTTAAGAGGAAACTGCGA
The DNA here is from genome assembly GCA_010015015.2 of Bolitophila cinerea. Taxonomy (NCBI): domain Eukaryota; kingdom Metazoa; phylum Arthropoda; class Insecta; order Diptera; family Mycetophilidae; genus Bolitophila; species Bolitophila cinerea. The sequence goes on along the minus strand of JAAAKO020019062.1, from coordinate 2,462 downwards.
TCTTTTCGTCTATATCTATGCGCATGTGAGAGTATAACGTCTTTGTTTCTAGTGTATTTAATCGAATGTCTTTAATTTAATAATCCGAAATTGCGGAAATCTTAATTACAGAAATCTTAATTACAGAAATCATAATTTCGGAAATCATAATTACAGAAATCATAATTTCGGAAATCATAATTAAATTTCACATCAGAAATTGTCCGGCATGCCGCATGAATATAGACAATAAGGTCGCCGTAATTTTCTTAGAGTTTTCCGGTTGTCGCGCAAGAGCCACACGCGCAGGCATTTTCTCTGTGTACGCATCTCTGCATCACGGGAGACCCATAACCTCGCGGAGGAGGCGTCGCCGGCCGCTCGTATTATCCACTGTATAGTTGATAATTTATAGCGCATTTAGAGTTTATTTTAATTTCTGTGTGTGCTATACGAAAAGAGTTTTTTTAAATCAAAGTGTATTTTAAAGGCTAACGATAAATCAAGATTGTCTCGGTTTTAAAAGATTTGATCAACGTGGTTTTTAGAAATAGATGAGTTAAATATGTAAAGTTAAAGTATATACTACAATTTTTCAACGTATTGAAAAACGTATTAAAAATTGTGCAATACGATTTTTAACCGTAAACAATTGTGAAATACGAATTTTTAAAATCACGAAAATCGAAATCCCGTAAATCAAAATCCCGAAAATCAAAATCCTGTTAATTAAAATCCCAGAATTAAAAACCCGGTATTAAAAATTCCGGACATCATAGTCCCGTAATTCAAAATCCCGGAAATCAAAATACCGTTAATCAAAATCTCGGAATCAAAATCACGAAAATTTAAATCCCGTTCATCAAAATCTATAAATGCAAAATACCGTTAATCAAAATCCCGGTAATCAAAATCCCGTTAATCAAAATCCTGTTAATCAAAATCCCGTTAATCAAAATCCCGGAATCAAAATACCGGTATTCAAAATCTTGTTAATCAAAATCCTGGAATCAAAATCCCGTTAATCAAAATCCCGGTAATCAAAATACCGTTAATCAAAATCGCGGAAATAAAAATCCCTGCTATTAAAATCCCGGAAATTTAAATCCCAGATATGACCTAATTCCGGATTTTTCTAAGTTGGGTACAAAATTCCGGAAATAATCCCGTCAAATATTTCTGCCAAAATTGCTCATAAAATGTCTGTACTTTGCCCACACAGGCACAGACATTTACTTGGATGTTTAGTGCGTAAGACCCGAACATTTTTGCCTCCAAAATGCTCTGTAGACAATTTAGCGACATATTTGTTCTATGAATTTTTTTCTATGAATTCTTACCTACACTAAACAGTAAAATCGATATAAAACATAAAATATTGAGTTCATATGTAACACAAGATATTTTGAAAATTAAATAACTCGTTTAATGATAAAAATCAATAAATTATAATCTGGATTTATCAAAATGCCATTCGCCTTTGAAAAATAAAATCAATTATAATTTGAATCTAAAAAAAACTCTTTTCGTACACACAACCTACTGTATCAATAACGTTATAGAAACAATACACCTACACACCCACCCACCCTTACACACACACATACCTAATCTTTAAATATATATATTGAGTTTTGTTTGTCTTTAAAATTACGATTACTTTTAAACACATTTAAAACGATTGCAATTTTACTAACATGTCGTATTCTTCTCTTTTTTCAACTTGCTAACAACGTGGTGCCATGGTAGAAAAAGAAAACAAATGCTATGTGACGTGCTAACCCCCAACAAATCAAACAATCAAAAAAACAAACAACCACCACCACTACAATCTCACCATCTTCACCAAAACCACCACCACCACAACAACAACCTCTCTGTGCAACTCTTCTCAAACCAATCAGTAACCTAAAACTACTAAACCCGGGGACGCCATCGCTGCATGTCCAACATCAGCATCAGCCTGTGAAAAAGCAGCCCCTAGCGCATCACCCTCGCTGAAGGCACTGCCCTCGTGCTGTGCCAACCAATCGAAATGAGACATAGAACTGCGTAGAGTTGGGGTGTTGCGGGGGAGAGGAACACAACACAAAACTGATTGGGTAAGTATGTGTAAACGCCATTATCGGAGGGACGAAACCCCAACAGAGCAGCGCCAGATCTTCTCTCCACAGTCCACACAAATATATGAAGATTACAGAAAATTATTTAAAAATAAGAAATAAACAAAAACAACAATTGTGTTTTGCAATATTTAGCAATGAAAACAGATTTATATAAATTATTTACATATACTAATGGTAGAAAAATTATGTATTATATATATTATAGTCTTTAACTATATTAAACACACACACACAATAATAAGTGCCTTATAAATATGCTTAAACAGTTCTTTTTTATAAATTTATTATCACATAACAAAAAAAAAACAATATTATGTATAGAAAATTATATACATAAATATATTATATATTTGTATT
>JAAAKO020019051.1:0-15487 GCA_010015015.2 Bolitophila cinerea | reverse complement strand
GATTTTACACGACGACAATGCGCCGGCGCACAGAGCCACGATTATAGCCGATTACAAAGCCAAAAACTCGGTCAATAGTGTCGACCATCCACCGTATTCGCCTGATTTGGCACCGTGCGACTTCTTTCTCATCCCGAAACTGAAATTGCCACTCCGTGGCACTCGTTTTTCATCGATTGTTGACATCAAACGGGATTCGCAGCGCGTCCTGAAGGCCATACCAGAATCGGCCTACCAGAAGTACATGGAAGATGGAAGATTGGTTTCGCCATTTTAGTACAAAAAGTTGAAAGGTTTCGAACTTTTTCGGCAGTCCCTGCTTTTTTTGATATTATTATTAAGTCCTGACAGCATGTGTATACTGTAAAAACATATCACGTGACTAAAAATGCACCAATTATAAACGACATTTCATGCCATTATTTTTTTCTCAGCTCTGTATATGGCAAGCCGAATTATGTTTCATCATCAGACATCAGCGTGCAGAGCCAGACATTGCTTTGTATGAAATACTAACATAAAATTCAATTGAATTTAACAAAATGTAAGCGTGAAAAAGGAAATTGTCTGCAGCTGCTGAAAGAAGCAGACTTGCTTAATGCTTATACCAAAACTATGCGTCTCCATAAAATCGGATTATGGCACCAAAATTTTAAATATGGTCGTAAACAATAAATAGAAAACAAAATAAAACATAATAAAACATATTTATCACTCAACAGTTGAAAACAGAGTGAATTTAAATAAAATAACAGAAACATAACAAGGGCAGCTATGACAGTTGATGTTGGCACCACTGATATTTTAGTCCGTTCTGAGAGACAGTTTACAATCTGTAACTAGCGCTGCTGTCAGGGCAAATGTTCACTAATAATATTAATCATCTATCAAAGATCTGCGATCCCAATCCTCTTAAGAGTCGAATTTCTCATTTTTTTGTGCTCTCCAAGTATCGAGTTCTGGAAGACACCACCATCGCTTTGTCTACAGTTAGCCGTTGCTAAAAAAATGTCTTTATATTTTACCAATATATATATAATAACATTATATAACCTCAACCTAGATATTGCATTGAAAAATTAAATACCGTAAAATTGTATTGGCGATGAGGATTTTCCACTGCCAGGATGACAACTAAATGTAGTTTTAGAATACTTTCTAAAAGATTCCGAATATAAAGTAGGCCAATAAAAACTTTTGTGAAAACTGTCGAATATTTGTTCAAGCGACCATTATGTTTGCATAATTAGGTAAAATCGGGCAAGACAAAATAAGGTTAATGAGATATTTGCTAGTGCAAATCAGGATATCGATTCTGCACAAGTATTAGCAGTAGCACCCTAGCAACTGCTAAAAGTACATACACGAGAATATATGACAGTGTGAGTGTGTGAAATTTGTGCGCCCTTGTCAATAAACGAATTTGTATACTTGATGGTAAATAAATATTTCGATCACATTGCCCATTGACGTTTTGATAGCAGTACCTCGCGTGTTGTATTGTTTTCTGTTTTTGAATATATACATATATTTTGCACATAAAATCTCCGAAATAGTGGCTGAACGTTTAGAACACGGGATTTACAGAATGGTGGTGCATCGTTTTGTGAAATAATAGATGATTATTTTAAAGCTGGTGGACGGTTGCATCTACCGATTTTGTAGATGGCTTCCGTAACGATCATACTATTGCTGTTGAAATCTCTAGCACTGTATGCCTCTTTGGTATTATGTTATGTAGGTCGCTTTGAACACCGTGTATTTTATGTAAACATAAACAAAAACATGCTAAATGTAATCTGCCAAATGTGTATATTTAAAATTACACTACATATGCGTATGTTACAGAATCGATATCCATCAGGCTGCATTAGTTAACTTAAAGGCTAATAGCAATTATAGCTTTTCAAACGCAGCTAAACGAGTCCGGAACTGCCCATTGGATAAATTTAGTAATGAGGGATCTGTTCCATAGCAAAATGCAAAAAATTGGAAAATAATAATAATAGTAAAAAAATATATTACATATTAAATTTCTAACTTTACGTCACTTTTGAAGAATTCTGCAAATGTTCATAAAATATCTATATCAGTTTTCATATGGTCTGTTTTAATTTTCCATATTTTCAGCTATGGTTTAGTACAGATTTGCCTGTTCTTTTATAGACTTCTCAAGGCTGGACTCTTTAAATATTTCTTTAATAATTAACAGCTCCAAGTCCAAGACTTTTCCTTTTTTTCAGACATTTTTCTGACATTATGGTCAGGGACATTCTACTGGAAGCTATTCAAATTTGTTTGTGATATTTTAATGTCACTTGTATTTGATTTAAAATCTTCATGACATCATTCATGTTATATTCTACAAACATATAAATGAACAATTAAAAAAAAAATAATGAAAAACAGATGAACGTAACAATTTGAACTGAAATTATTTTATATTTCCGCGTTGTTGACTATAATTTTTTTACTGAATAGCCATTGAAAAAAATAAATGCCCACCAATTTTTTTTAAATATTTTCTAAGTTAAGGTTTACTTTAAAATATTCTTACCAGATTTTTCTTCGGTAATTCACTGGTATTGCCTCGGAAATTAAAATAAATTATTAAAAAGCCGATTTAGTATTATTTAAAACAATACATACCTGCTTTCACAAATATCTTGTTTATACAGTTTGTTGGAATCGAATCGAATTGGTGCTAAAATAAAATATCAATATAGAAAGGTATTTTATAATTACTACATAAAATAATATACCTGGTTTTAACAAATTCTTGTTTGTTGGAACTGTAAATTAAGATATATTGGTTTATTTAGAAATATTATAAACATATTATATGATAATAAAAAAAACTTTTACCATTTCGTTTAACTGGTGGTTTATGTAGTCTGGTGATAGCCCTTTCATTTATTCAAATATATTTTAAATACCTATATTCAAAAAATATTATTTTTAATAACAATAAATAATTTAAATATGTTAATAAAATTAAACATCGTGTTTATTAATTTTTTTTCTTTTGGTGTGTGTATATGTTTGTATCGCTTGGTTTTTGATTAACGAATAAACAAATAATAGATAAATGGTAGATAAGTAAGTTTGTTCATATTCATATAAATATTATATACAACATTATTATGATATTTTTATAACGTAACCTATATGTATAAATGAAAGATAAAAGTGCAAGATAGAAAAACTTCCTTAATAATCTTATCCTATACGCACATTTTGTACAGTGTGCAAAATCGGAATTAATACGAAATTATTATCTAATTGCAGACGATAAAACTTAAACAATATATGTTATGATCATTTCAAAAAATCTCTTCGTCGTCACTTAAATCGTGCGCTATAATTATTCCTAAATCTCGCATTGAATTTAAAATATTTGTAAAGAAAATTGGAGCATTGCCTAAAAAGTCTGCCTTGAATAAACTCCGGATTAGCCCCAGTTACAAATATAGGAGCATTTGGTTGAACCATACAACACCCATCTTTCAAACTAAAGCAAGTTAATATTAATGAATTAAAAAAAAGTTTTGCTGGATGTGACACCACCTGGAAACACTTTATTAACTTAAATATTTTTAACAGATGAAATTTCTTTAAATCTATTGTATAATTGTTGCAGATTATTATTTTCAAACGTATAATCGTATAAGGAATTGATTGGTCCAAACTGACGAACTCACTCAGGTAAATGTAACAATACGTGAGTATTGAAAAAAAAATGATTAGAGCCAAAAATATCACTATAATTTAAAAAAAAACATTTATCACAAAATAAAGCTCTAACAATGAGCCATTTTCTAATATTATTTTTAATTACTAACACATATCCTTTTTGACCAATTAGTTGAAGTTTTGTAACCAATTCTTCAACAAAGCTATCTGGATTGTACATAGTAGCTTTTCCAAGATATTCTCCGATGATGAATGGTAAAACATGTTTCTGGACCACGAAGGAACCCATAATTGGCCAAAGAGTCATAAACTCTTACTTACCGAGAGATCATCTACTCCAATGTCGATTTGGATGACATCCGATTCCAAAAGAAAATATTTATACAGAGTTGTTATTTACAAGTATATATACATGTGGGTAGTTGATTATGTGTTACGTGTTTTGTGATTTGTTTTGTATTGTTTTCATAACATAATCATAATCATTTCTTCATCGATTTGATTTTCTTGATGCACTACGTTTTCATGATGATCTTCGTTTTCTTGGTTGTCCTCTCTGTTCCTTTCTGATTCTTCCTTGTTTGCTTGTCACTCTACCAGGTTTTCTTCTTGCTTTTCCAGTTTAATGTTTGTATTTCAATCGCCTGTTGAATCAATCTTTAAAAATGCCGCTCTTTTATATACAAAAACCGCCTTTCAGTTATAGCTACGGAATTTTAAATAGTTAACAACATTTTTATCAATAGTCAAGGTATAGTCTTGGTGTCCATCGTCCAATGAATCATTTAAAAAAGTATCTCAAAGCTTTTTTTGACTTAATTCTTCTAAAAAAAATGTGGGCCGTCAAAGGCATTGCGCCTAATTCTCTGTTTTACCAACATTAGTTCTGTGAAATATTTTGCTGGTACGGAACAAAAATTGGAAATGTTATAATTGTATGCGATCCGATGAAAATACTATTTTTTTATTTTTTTTCATTTATAGTTATCTATTTATCCTCTATTAAATAAATCCCAAAGTAAACAATAGATTTCAATTCTGCAAAAAAAATCTCAAACAGAATAAAAACAAAAAACGTGATTTGTCTATATTAAATTATTTTATTTAAAACGATGTAAATGTACACTTCACATACCTTACAGTCTAAATTTTAATAAATAATATTGTTTTAAAGAGCTGCGCGCGCATTTTTTAAATTATAAATATTAGCTTGTTTAACAAAATCATTCTTTGTGTGTGTATGTGTGCTGTCGATGTGCTTATATATGCGTGCAAGAATGCAATATGCTTTTGTGTGTGTGTGTGTGTGGGTGTGATGTTACATTTCCTCTGTACAATAAAATAGCAAAGCGAAACGGATTGTTCTACAAAAGATACCAAAGATCTGTGTGTGTGTGTTTGTGTTTTTGTGTGTTTGTGTGCGTGCGTGTACTATTCACTAAATTACTATATTTGTTGATCGCGTGATCTGGGAATTAATTGTTTTTAGAGTTGTATGTTAGAAATGCGTTCATTTGACAGAGATTATATGTGTGTATGTGTATAATTGTATCGTGTGTACGTGTGTGTGTGATGATCCTCGGGCACAGCCTGAGTCGTTCGCATTACGAAAGTGAGTTTTATTTTCTCGGAGCTTTTTTCTTTGCGTATTGTGTATATATATTTATACTCTTTATACATTTATATATGTATATATCATTGGCATGTTTTGTTTGGTTTATTATGAGTAAAGATTTTTTGAAGTTTTACTGCATAATTTAAAGCCGATATTAAAATTTGGAATATAAATCATAAAATATAGAAACTATAAAAAAAAATATTTCAGAAATGGTGGACTTTTTTTGGTTGGTGATTTGAATTTATTTTGTTTGTTTTTTTTTGTCCAATTGTATTTTCTTTTGTTTTTGTGTTTGGTGGATGTTCAGATAAATCTATTGGTGGTGTGATTATACCATGGTCAAGGTACCAGCACCAATTCCAAATCCGACTCCCTTTGGTCCGTAGTTGCGTCCGTAGCAGCCTCGGCAGTAGATTTGACCGTCGGGAGAGTCACACAGGTTTGTGGAATCCAGAGATTTGCGGCAGTCACTGCATGAGAAACACCTCTTGTGCCAAATGTTGCCCTTGCTGATCATCTGTTCGGCAGCGTATACCGGGAAACCACATCGCAGACATCCAGTGCCCTTGGGAGCCTTGGCGCCAGTGAATGCTTTTCCGTCAGGGCTTTAAATAGAAAGTGTCTTGTTAATATCTACCTTTTAATTAAAAAAAGTTTTATTAAATAACTTACTATTGAACAGTCTGTTCACCACCAGTTGACACCAGTGTCGGTGAGTGACCGAATCCGAATCCCTTGGGTCCGAAAAGCTTGGCGTAGCACGCACGACAATGGATCTCCTTATCGGGTCCATCGCAAGCCAGAGTCGAATCCAATGGTCGATGACATTCGGCACAGTTGAAACACTTCTTGTGCCACATGCTTCCCTTGGCCAACTGTTGCTCAGCAGCGAAAACAGCACCGCCACAACGTGGACATCCTTGTCCCAATGGTGCCTTGATTGAGGTAGTATCGGGATTGTAGAAGGGCTTTGAGTTTGCGAGTTGCTCATCACTGAAATTATCCTGTCATTAATATTTTGTTTACTTTGTAATTTTCCTAGCGCTTACGTTAAACCATCAGTCTGCAAGAAACCTGAGCCGCAAGCAAATCCGTAACCGTGGGGACCCCAGTTCTTGCCGTAGCAAGTCTTGCAGTATACGTCCTTGTCGGGACCATCACAAGCGATGATTGAGTCCAGTGTCTTAGTGCAGTCCTTGCACTTGAAGCACTTGCGATGCCATTCTCGTCCTTTGGTTAGGACTTGCTCGGCAGCAAAGACAACACCGCCACAACGTGGGCATCCCTGGCCGGGTGGTGCCTGAATCTTGGCCGTGTCAATAATACACGTTTTCGGTGCCATCTCACTGCAAAAGATAATTTAATAATTATTTTTATGATTAAAAATAAAATACTACAAGGATAGAGAATTGTGTTATGATAAAAAGCATAAAACATGTTAGAAATACACATTTAATAATGTGTACCTTTGCCATTCAACGTCTTTTATGTCAGACATAAGTCCAAGTGAAGAAACGCCCAAATATCCGTAGCCACGTGCTCCAAATCTTTGGGCATAGCATCCTAAAGCGTTAAAAGCGAGTGTTAAATTATGATTATCAGCGCAAGCAAATCAAAAATATTACAAATATTTAAGCTTACTGTTTTTTTTTTGGTTATTATAGGTCAATGTAATTGCAGTCTAGCCATGGATTAACGCTTATTTAGTTTATTCTTCTATTTTTTTTACTTACTCGTTTTGGTAGGTGTCACTTTGCAAAGCTCCAGCTCCCTGGCCGTAACCGTAACCACGAGGTCCGAACTGTTTTCCATAGCACACTAATACACATAAACAAATCGATAAAATCACATGTAAGGAAACAGTAAATTTCAGGATGAGAATACAAGAGGATGTTTATAAAAAGGACATGCAGTTTTAATTGGAATCTTTGGTGAATGTATGAAGAATGAAGAATAATGTTATGTAAAATGTTTCGCACCTCTGCAGTAAATGTCCTTGTCTGGACCTTCACAACAGCTAATGGAGTCAAGTCCCTTCGCGCAAGCTGCACACTTGAAACACTCCTTATGGAAACCCTGTAAAAGGAGAAAGCTCGGGGTAAAGACATGTTTTTTGTGTTTGGTTTTGAAATGTATTTTAATATATAATATGTATAGTAAGTAAAGTATATATGTTTTTTGTATATTAGGGTTGTTAAATTTGTATGAGTTTTGATTTTGAGCATCCCTCGGATTCTGATGTAAAATGCTAAATTTCAAATATTTTACCTAATTTTTTTTTATAATAATTAGGATATGCGTATTTTAAATTTAACATTTTATCAGAATCCAAGGTATGCTTCTTTTACAACAACACCCCTAATGTATATTGTATGTATATAAGTGGTAGAATAATATGTTTCGTTTACTAGTGGTGCCATCTATCTGTGTTATGTGAACTTTCTAATTTCAGAATGGTCGCACGGATATATCTTTCGAGGATATAGCACAGATGGCGCTTTATCACCACGTATTTTCATACAGGATTTCGTGATAAAATGATTAAGCCAAGAATATTTTTTTGGCTAACTTTATTTTTCGAAAATTGTCTTGAAGTGTTTTGAATTTTATGTTGCTTTGTGAGGAATTCGTCTTCGAAATCTGACTGTAATGATTTATATATCATAGAGTATAATACAGTATAGTGTTTAGCTTATATGAAGTCAGTGTGGTATGTAAAAAGTAGGAAATATGATAGGTACTCAAAAAGAAATATACATTAACAAAACATATACGAACTGTCACTGAAAAACATCGAATCTCTCTTGGAAATACAAAAATGTACAAAAAAACTCGTAAAATGGTTTGTTATTTACGTTTGCTTTACGCTTAAGGGATAACGATAAATCAAAAATAACAAAACGGACACGCTAGAAACTATCGTATTGTCGCACCTCTGCAGTAAATATCTTTGTCTGGCCCGTCGCAGTGTATCGTAGAGTCCAATGTTTTGTTACAGTTAAGGCATTTAAAGCATCTTTTATGATACCCCTAATTAAAATAGGGTTTTTTAAAAAAACATATTCAATATAACTTTTAAAGAGGAAAATAGAAAGAAAATTGAATAATTGGTTTTCAATTCCAAAAACTTACTCTTCCACGAGCCAACATCTGCTCGGCAGCATAAACATATCCACCGCATCGGGGGCATCCTTGTCCTTCAGGGGCTTTAGCAATAGCACGTGGTTCCAAACAAGCTCCGTTCCTTGTATTTGGGCCCCTAGAAAAACGATTAAAATTTTAATTAAACAATGAATTTATTCAATAGCACAAATACACAAAACAAAATTAATGAAGCTGTTTTCCGGTTTTAATTAAATTAGACAAAAATGTTTGTCTGCATTTAACAAATGGTGTTAAATTCAATCCACTAAAAAAAGCGTTCTGCGTTCAAATTGTCTTAGTTTTGTATTAAATAAATATTAGCGCCTTCAAAACGTATTATACACATTAATTTATTATTATAAAAAACACTGCCTTAAATAAATGTTTTTAAATAATTAGATTGGTTCTTTTGGGACAAGGACAAAGTTCCCTTTCCCCGTTATCGCATTTAATACTTTCGATCTCCGCGCAATTCAATAAATTTATTTAATTCCAAAGGGCACTTTCCTTATCCCAGAAGCTTACTACTGTGAGAGTAAATCAACCTTATCGTAAAAAATACAATACACAAAAAAGGACATAATAATATATAAGCTATACAAATACAGTGTAAATGAATTATTGGTGTGTTAGTGTCAGAAAACATTTACTACATAATATTCATAGGAATTTTGGGCTGATTTCAGTTCATGAGTATAGTAGTAATATAATAGTGTTTGTGTGTTAATTCTAGTAGTATATAGTAGTTTTTGATTTGGTTTTATTTATTGTCGAATACTTTTTAGAAGCCATGCGACTGCGAGCGCCAACATAATTCAGTCTCACCATATTGTGACAGCTATCTTCGTGTTTATTAACCGTATGTAAAGTGCAGGTGTGTAGGAGTAGGTGGAATCTTCATCGTTTTACATTTTATATGTATGTATATTTTTCTCCTATATCTTAGCATAAGTCGACCCATATTTTCTATTTTCGATTTAATTAGAATTAAAAGGCAGAGAGTTTAGTGTGTACCTCACATTGAAATGATTGCTCATACGTGTATTATTTATAGATATTTACAAAAAAATATAGGTCGACTTTAACGCGTGTGTTTTTGATGTCGTGAAGAGATAGAAAAAAAATGGTGTGTTTGTTTTTTATGTTTTAAATCTGTTTGTATATTTTTACGGTTTCTTAAACAAGAATTACAAATGTGCTTCTATGTAAAAAAATGTGCCTTTAAAATAGACTTTACAAAATTTAAAATATGTGTTTTTTTTAATGTTTTCAGTTTCATTGTTGGTTATCTTGAAAATTATGGTATCAATTAAAAAGAATCATAGAGTCTATATAAAATACAAGTAAAATTAAAGTATACGCCCTTTAGATTTCTGGACCAAGCAATAATACATTTATATAAGTTTTATATTGTCGACGATGAAGGAATACAATAAAGGTGTGATTTAAAGATATACATATGTGTTTTTTTTATTGAAGACGAGTAATTCACAAAAATACAACAACGATACGAGGTGTTGGCAACATATAAGAAAACTAGCTAATGCTGGTGATTGTCTGTCTGTGTGTGTGTGTGATTTTGATATTTTTTTTGGGACAGGGTTGGGTTGAATACCGTTGGCTAATTAATGGGTTGATCACCGCACCCACGGAGATAGGTTTATTATATGGTCCTCACGTTGATGGTTTGCTTATCTGTGACGGACAAAAATGGGATAATGTCATGCTGTGGTTTAAATAAGATCTTTTTCTTAGTTTTTTTTTTGGTTTGATCTTTTGACTATTTTCTGTATGCGTTTGCTTTGGTATTTTATGTATTTTAAGTGATTTTAAATATATTATATTGTGTAAATATTAAAAAAGTAGTTCCTAATCTTAAATGTGCATGTATTCATAAAACACCAAAGCCAACCACACTTTTATTCGCATGTGGTACCACCATTAACAAAAAGTTGATTTTGTTTTTACCAACGAGTGGTTTGGCTTACACAATAATATAAAATAAGTAAACTTAACAACTAAAAACAACAAAAAAAACTAGTCATTCAAAAAATCTGCATCTTCAAAATTGTATAATATGCAAAATGACAGGTTGTTTTTAAATTTAGATAAAATTCGAATAAAGTATATACACGAATTTATCGTAAATTTAGTAAAGTGGATAAAGAGATAAGGAAAGGCCCCCAGAATAAACTAATGACCCAAATCTAATATGTATGCAGATTTTTATTTTTAACTCTGTATACACAGATACACACATACTATAATAACGAAATATATTATGTACATATACATATATATATATTTATATGAACATTTAACACACAACCGAGATGTTGTTGCAACACATGCTCCACACATCGAAAACGTAAGATGTGAGCGTGTATACCGCACCGTTATAAATTTAAAAATAGATTCTAATGTATATATAAATATGTGTATATGCTGAGATGCTTTTTCTTAGAACGCGAACGCGAATTGAACTCAATTTTTGGTAATCTCAAATCTCCAAATACATATTTTCGAAACGAAATTTTAATTTTGGATTTTAATCTACGCGATTCTCTTGTGTTTTTTTTTTTATTTGGTTTGTTTAACTTTTGACCCTCGTTACATTCGCGGAAAGATAAATATAAATATATAAATAGTATGGATTTGTACTTACTCAGTGTTGAGGTGGGCACCAGTGTCCATGGACAGACATCCTGCACCACCGCCGAATCCGTATCCCTTAGGTCCGTACTTGCGGGCGTGGCAGTTCTTGCAGAACAGGTATTTCTCGTGCTCTGTGCAGTTTGTAGAGTCGAGGGACTTGTTGCACATTTCTATATTAAGGATAAAATAATATTGGATTAAAATGTGTATTCCACTTTGAATCATAGTTTTTTCTTTTCTTTTTTCAATCACGCCATTTTAGGATTATAAATAAAGATTTTATTAAAATTACTTACCACACTTGAAACATGTCTTGTGGTACTTGTATCCTCCAGCGACACGTTCCTCGGCGGCGTACACCGACTTTGAGCACTTTGGGCACTTTGGGTTCTCAATTGGCTTGAAAGGCATTTTGAATGTGTTTACTAAATCGGCCTGGAAAAAAATCGAAATGTCCTATCAGATTTTGAGTCTTTTACGAACGAGCGTCAGCGGTAAAATGCGAAAGGCAAATGCAATAAATCCATAAGTGCATAATATATAATATAAATTGTGCATTATATTGCACACGCATATAAAGTATGTTGCCTAGTGTTTAATTATAGAAACGTTATAGTCGCATTTCGGGCGCATGCGCATTCTGTGTAAATGGTCCAATTCGGATCCCAATAACAAAAAAAAAACTCGGACGCACACATCCATTGCATGAGTGTATGGAGTTCGTATGTATTTGTATGTATCAAATTATGCGCGTGTAAGTGTGTGTGTGTGGTGTGTGTTCAAAACATCGTGGGCCTATTTGGCGGATGGCCAACAATCTTGTCGTTATTCTATTTTAGGCAGACCATATTAGGTCGTTAGGTAATGTTACCGGCCGGCATAATATTTCCTTAATAAAACGTTTAAAATTTCTTTAGGCTAAATCACTGGTCAAGATCGCACAGAAAAAACAATCACTTTTCACTTTTCCAGCTATTTATGGCACATTTTTTTTTATTTATGCGTTTTCACTGTAGGTCGCAACAGATCGAATTTCTTTTTCATTTAATTTCACTTATTGCACTGGCATAATTTTTTGGTTTTCACGGATTATCGAAGAATTCAGTCACTTGATATCCAGTTAAAAGCGGGTTAAGCAGAGCGTTTAAATCCAAAAGCGATTTTTAGTTGAATTTATATATAATTTATTTATATATAGATTTATAGAAAAAACCGAGGTTTAAATATTAAAATGCGTTCGAGGACGTTTGCGTACCTGGTCGTATCGAAAAACTAAATTAAAATTCCAGATAATCTACTGGTAAGAACTTTTATGTTCTCGTGACTACCACTTCTGTCGAATGAATCGAAGGGTAGCTGCGCGGCGGTAGTCTATGGTCGGCGATGCACACGGCACGCCAAAACAACTCGACTAGGTGCAATTGGACGACGAACCGTGAGCCGAAATCTCTATTGCTGCTATCTTTGTGCACGTTTCCACTAGACTTTCTTACTCGTTCTTTGCACATAACAAATACACACACAAACTCACTCACTCACTCGTGTTCCCTTTCCATAAATCTCACCTACGGATTTACTCTGTCCGACCGATGTGATGTGTCCCAGTGTGCATTTTGTTGAACATATTTTAAAGGCATTCTTGTCTTGTTGTATTTTAAATTATTATTAAAGTTTGTTATTTACAAATAATCCGAAACAAAAAAAAAACAAGCAGAATCACTCAAAAACAAGCAATAGTTTTTTTTATTAAAACACAATATTTACATTTATTGCAAAACCAGCACAAACAATTAAAACAGAAGCAAGTTCTATATTATGATTTAAAAAAAAATCATATACATATATCAAGTATATAGAAAACTTTAATATTTTTTTCATCATTTCTTAATTACAATAACAAATAAAATATATGAAAAGTAAACAACATTTTCATTAAATAGGAAAAATAATAGGCATTTTTAAGCATAATCTATCCATATACATAAAAAAACTTAATGATTTTTTTTATATTTTACAATTATTAAAAATTTACAATTTTAATTAAAATACATGAAAGTATAACAAATAAAGAAAATAAAGAAATGAAAAATAATAAGAAAACTACAACAAATATCTTCTTCGTTAGTGTTCTGGACATAACCATAAAACCATGTCTATTTTATTTAAAATTTATTCATAACTCAGTTTTTTTAATGAAAGGGAAAGGAAAAGACCCATGGATAGATATTATTTGAGAGATTGCTGCCTAGAAAGAAGATCGTTATGCAGGTCTCCAAAGTTGGGTCTATTATGCCTCTCCCGAAGGAATACCCAGTCTCTATAGTATTTAGTTTGTCATTATATGCGAAACCTGCTAAGTATCGGTGAATCTTTGTGGATATTTTTTTGATAAAAAATGCTTAAACAGACCGTTCATGCAAAAAAACTAAAATTTGAATTCCTATAAGAGTCCATTTTTTAAATATTATAAATATATAATATTATATTTTTTAAGTAAATTAAAATGCGCTGTGTGTTGAAAATACCCAGATGGACTGAAGGTTATTTAAAATATAAATTATCAACGAAATCTGATCTATAGATGAGGAATTATTGCCAAATATACTGATTTTTAATGCCTTTTATGAAAACCTAATCTTTTAATTTAAAAACTAGCGACTACAGAATATGCTGATATAAAAGTGCACTATGTTCAAATACAATTTTATAATCAAATTGTGTGCACACTGGGTTATCAGAAAATTCATTAGCTCGGAAAAACTCGCAGCACGCTTTCGTCTGAGCGAACTGCGTTTGTATATATAATACATAATACCGAACGCGCGCGCATACACACTCTCAAAGATTCTCAAAATAGTTTTCGTCTAAAATACACCACCGTATTATTAGTTAGGATGCAGAGATCATATCTTCGGAAAATATTGTTATGAGTAATGCACCACCTTTTCATGAAATACGATTCTATTTTTAGGTACACTCGTCGAGCGATCGTGCTTGTACTTTTGACAGTTAACACCTGGCACCATATAAACTAAACAACGTTAAAACGCAACGCTTATGTTTAATGTGTGTGTGTATATATACCTTTTGACTTGGACGTAAGAGTTTAGAATTTCAGATAACTTCGAGCCTGCGATCAACACCTTTCAAGCGATACACTCCAGAGATTCGGTTTTTCTCTAAAAAAATCTCAAACTTTTCTTTCAATTTCAAAGTATTTTCATTTTAAACAAGAAACACTTATTTTACATGAAAACTATATAATAAATAGTATAATTCAAACGAAAGTGCAGCACACTCGCTAAATAAAACACAGAATGTTTTGCCAATTTTCTAGAAATAGGATGCAACTTAAACAGTTTGCAGGTACATTAAATAGTTTATGCATATGAGTGAGTCAACAACCTTTTGTGAAAACAAGTTAAACGAATGTGTATTTATATTTTCATTTTGTATTTTTTTACATTGTTGCAACACAATCGTTTTTTGTATTTTGTGAATAATACTTTTTCATATTTGTGTATGGTGATGATTGATAATGATGTAAAACAACGCCTCTAAATATTTGCAATGTGATATGACAAGGTTTTTTGAATTGGTCGACTGCTATAGGAAAGGAATTTATGACTCTATTTTTACGTCTAACAGAGAAGCAAAACCGATTCGGAATTTGACCCTAATAAAGACCTAAATAAGTAAAAAATGACCAGTTAGCTGATCAAGCGATTAAAATTATTCGATGATTTGTTAATCAATAGCATTTTTTAACAACCGTATCGTAGATGAGTAAGGCAGAAATACTTTTCATACAAATTCAATCACTTGTAAGGGATTTTTATTTTAATATAAATTCTTATTTTTGCTTATTTTGCATATTTCAGCTTATTTTAGTTTAAAAAGATTTTATTAGATTTTTACTGCATATTTTAATATTTTTCATCGAAAAACAAGCAGGAACAAGCTGGATCTGTAAATTTTCAAACCTAAAATAATAATAAATGTACTTGTTCGTATTAAAATACTATGTTATAATGTCAAAATTTGCAGTTTATCTATCAAGTAGAGTAGAGTGGGGCGATAGAGCCACGGGGCGAACGAGCCATTTCGTCTTTTCTCGCTTACGGTGTGTCCTACGTAGTTGACGATTTGCATGAACAATCCTTACTTCAGTCCTCAAGATATTTATAAATATAAACCTGGTCGGCAAAACAGGTTCCTATATAGCGTCATTTGATATTTCGTAAAAAGGGATTGAACATTTTTGCAACATATTAATTATTTTTTCTGTGTTTCACGTGTAAAATTAAATTTAAATGTAAGTGTTTTTAACAAATATATGTATCGTGTATGTAATGGTAATTTTGGTTTGGGTTGGTG